>CM025840.1:26908451-26950951 GCA_014673565.1 Sebastes schlegelii | reverse complement strand
TGCTGCTCTACATCGTGTGTTTTGGTGGCAGAAGTTTGGTGGAATGCTTTCCGAAATACTTTAAAAAGTTGAAACATTAGTGTACTGAGAGCTTCTTGAGTACCGAGGAAATATTTGTTTGCCAGGTTCTTGAATAGAGATTGGTTTTGACATTTTCTACACGCAACAGAAGAGGCAATTTATCGAGCGCTCAGCATCTCTTTCTGTTTCTTGCTCTGTCCGTGGTGCTGAAAGCCTCCATTCACCGTCTGAGAAAATGTCTGTTGAGACGAGCTTTCTTTCTCGGGGGTCCTTGGACTTGTATTTCCATTTTAAAAAAAAGCAGGCACTCTTTGAAAAAGCCAGCAAAGCGTCTTCTGAATAGATCCGCTCTCAATGGCTTCGGGAGCACTGTGAGGTTTGAACGGAAACAATACCCTTTGCTGTTGTGGTCAAAATTACCCTTCAACATTGAATGTGATGGGCAGTTCAAGTTCAGCGATACAACGGACCTGCTCTGTTAAACACATAGGAGAAGACAGGAGCGAACAGGCCTTTTTTCATTTTCACATGTCCAACTGATAAGATATGAGAGGGAGAATATTAGCTGCATGATTATTTACACATCCTGCAATGTAGAGGATGTTTCAAGTACATACTGTGTTGCTAAATTACAGGCCCCACTGTGTTTAGAAATAGCCCAGGTAGCAATTTGCAGCGTTAATGAGCTCTTATTTAATTGAAGAGCTGTCACGTGTTCGCAGTTTTAAAGAAGAAACAATAGCCCTTTTGTCCTCTCTTTCTACTCGGCATCTTACCACGCTATCTGTGTAAACAGCCCTTGACCTTTGACAGTTCTTCCTCTCAAAAGGCTTTTATAACTCTACCTTGTTGCGTAACATACCTGCAGCTTGGTAATGTGTCTGACTGAGCCGGCGCGGACATCATAGTATCTAGGTCAAATTCCTTGACAAGGTAATCCTATCTAAACTGTTGTTGGATTATCAGCTAAAATAAACCTGTTTACATGATGGGTCACTGGTTGTTCAATGTTTAATCCGACGGCTTAATGAAAGTTACCAAACAGATGTTGTAATTAGGACTGGACTAATGGTGAAGGCTATAAAGAGCTGCAGGAATGAGCCCTAAAACCCCGAAATGAGTTAGCATTTCCGGGTTTCCCTCGTCTGGAAGTCAATGGGGTTTTTTTAATGTTTTTTTTTGTAGATGCCTGAAATAAGATCTGTAGTTAACACAAGCTGAAGAGGTTCTAACGTTTCGTTCCAGGCCAGACATAGAGGAAAATATCTGTCTTTAAAAATATCTGTATTTGTGAAGAGGGGGCCTAACATCACGACTACGATTTTATCGACTAATCGATTAGTTGATTTCGTTTTGATTGAGTTTCACCACAAAGAATCACACAAAAGCACCACTTTCTATCTTTTGTTTACCAGAGATGTGCTCATAAATTCCTTAGAAATAAGTCCTTTAACATGAAAAAGCATGAAAAAACGACTTATCAACAAAAGAAATCTTAATCGACTAAGACCATTATGACCGATTAGTCGACTAAGAGGGGTAAATAAAATACAAATAATTCCAAATATATATATATTTACGGTATATATAAACTTCTTTTTGGTATCTGGTCAAATTATTCTGAAGGGTGTGTTTGGAGGACTCATGACGTCAGTATTTAAATATTTAAATCATGGCCGTGATGGTGTTCAACAAGACACAACATTAAATGTGCAACAGCATTTGACATCAATAAATTATTACTGCATTAATTATTAGTATCTCACTGTATGTTTATCTCGTACAGTAAAGCCAGTGATGCTGCGGGGTGGATATAGTGGCTTTCTGGGTGATGTGGTTATAGATTTCAAAAATACTAACATTATTATATTAAATGACAAAGATGACAGTTTTAAAACTAATTACATACTTGTTTATTGTTACATGCGGAACAAAGAAGAGTCGCAGCATTTCTTTCGGCTGAGGCGCTTTGTGGTGCTTTCAAATGATGTTGTGTTTACCGTGTTCGCGAGAAGAGTCCATATGAATGCCCCCCTCTTGTGGTATTCACAACCTCGTAAGTGGAAAGTTTCTGAAAGCTCAGAGTTTACGAGTTGTGACGTGTTTGTTGACGTTGTCAGAAATGGCGGAAGCCATGGAAGTTAATTTTTTTGGCGCTTGATAAGTGAAATTTTGGTCGTATATTGTATATTTCTTCGTAATTTTATAAGATGTCTGAGGAAAATGTTGATATTCCCAACAACCCCATCTTTTTCCTCATTCATGCCTTTGCATTTCCTGCAATATGTTACCTACTTACCTAGCTTGCTAAATCGTTAGCCTCGTGGCTTCTAGACGCTGACAGTAACGTTAATATTGCCGTTGCTTAGCAGCGGTGTTCTCACGACTTAACCACTTGAACGGCAAACATATTATGTACACGACTTCTCATGTTGTAAACACGAGCTCACGAGTTTCATTTGAAGGCACCATTGGTTGCGTCTGGTTGCTATGATACGGAACTATCAAACTGTCGGCACAAGCTCTGGATGTAGGGAAGGCTGAAGCACATAGGGAGAGAGGACGGACCCGCTGGTCTTCAGTATGTTTGTTGATTTTTCCTCCGTTGTTGTTGTCCAGCACATGTAGCTACATGTAGGAATTTACCCAAAGTTTAAATTTTTTTCAACTCTCGGCGACCAGAAAAAAAACACTAAACGTGCAGCGCTCAGCGCAGAATAGACGCTCAATATTGATATCGCGGTATTGCAATATTGCGACAACCGTAATTATATGTTGATGTTCACAAATGTATACAGGTACTTCGCAAAAAGTCAAGGCCACGCCCCCTTTTGAGGGATAGAAAACCAAAGATCCCAAAGACTTCAATGCAATTGACGTATGTTTGGATTGTAATTTTGACAAGTTTTAATGCATTCATCTCTTGTTATACAAACATTTGTTTTATACACGTCTAATAATTATTTTGCGCTTCTTGTCTGAACCTGAGCGATTGCGATACCTTAATAAAATAAGGTTGATAGCCGTCATGCCCCTTCAGTCTTCCCCCATCCAACACTGTGACCGGATAGTGCTTATCCAGACTTCCATACATATTTGATTGAATCCCGTCAGGCTAAGTGTTGTCTGTACATAACCAACCTGTTAATAGCCAACTGTTTGATCTATAGGCTGAGATTTAGTTGGAGACGACAGTCTGATGCTTCTATAACGTTAATGTATGACTGTATTACTGCAGCAGCCTCACACTCAAGTTTACGTTAGCTAGCCATGCTAGTCACTGTCACCAGCATCACTTAGTGATTTACCACACTGACAGTGAATATTCACGTATCATTTGAGCCTCAAATCTCAGTGTGAAAGCCTCGGTTAACCCGCTACACAACAGCCTACTCTGGATGACGTATTGGCGGTCTGATGTATGTGCAGAGTCACAAGCTTAGTGGTCGTCATGTGATTATGTGAAAGTGTTGGAGGAAATATGTTTGAGTACTCGTGATTGTGTTTAAAAAATAGGTCACAACTCGCTACTGTGGCTTACATGAGCTCAATGGCTACGCTACAATAGCGCTTGAGGCTAACAGATGGCCAACCTGTGGCCCTTTTTCTAGGGATCTAGATTGTGTGTGTGTGTGTGTACGTGTCTGAGTTTATAGCTGCAAGTGCACATTAACTCACATGTCATTCCTTTGTTGAGGGAGAGGGATGGGGGGAAATGGGATTTTGCTCCACAGAATGGTATGGTTATTTAAAGCGAGGCAACACAACAAAAGAGGGAGACTGGGAAGAGAAAGTGAGATAGTGAGAGAATGGATTTGAGTCATATGTTTACCTGCCAGTGCTGCTTTTTCTCTAGTGTTGCCATAGCAACAGCAGCTCGCTGTATTTGTGTGTGTGTGCGCTCTGTGTGTGTGTGACGAGGGATGTAATTCTGCCTGTCACCAGTGTAGCCTAGAGCTGACTCCCCAGCTGCTGGTTGCCATGAGACCAGACAGACACATCCTCCGCTTCAGTGATAAATCTTTTCTCTTGACGCTCAAATCGCTAAACAGATTAGGTACATTTTGTTTTCTGAGATATGTCAAGATAAATGGCCACCGCTGTGCTCTGTACTACTTAAAATGTGACATATCAGTAATTTTCAATGTCACTCAAATTACCAGGCTTTGGGGGGAAATAGTAGGCTAACTACATAATTTAGAATATAAGAAATAAGACCCAGAACCCCATGTTTTATATATGTCAATCTGTTAAAATGCACATCTTAATTATGCAATGTTACGGCTGTATGTGTTCCTTGTGCTGTTGTCCCTTTCCCCCTCCAGTAGCTCTGCCCAGGTGGGCTGTATTGCTCAACAAGGTGCACTTGGCTTCCTTAGGAAGTGCTTAAATGCTCCTGTGCCAGCAGCAGCAGCAGAGAGACCTCTGGTGTCTCGCTTCATATGATTTTGTATTGTCTTATTCCTATGTCTTTGTTAAAAGCAATCCTATGAATTTGAGTGTTTTAAAGGTGTCTTCTGTTGTTGACTTGGGTCAGTGGTGGAGTGTTGTTCGCCCAAGGGTGGGGCGTAACATGCAACATTACAACAACAGAGTGCTACAGGAATGATAACCCGGAAATGACTGAAAAAAAGCGAAATGGTTATTATTTTTTAAAGTTTGGATTATTATTTAAGATATGCAAGAAAAGGGCACAAGTATTATCCACAGAGCGTTCCCTCTCTGCTGAACAGCCTCGTCCTGCATTAGAAAAGTACGCAGTTAAAACAACCAGCTGATAGAACAATGGCCAAGCGTCAGGGAGAAGAAAACACTGGACTTGTCCAAAAAAAGAAGCCTGTATGATTGTTGAAATTACATTTTTTTTTTTTAAATCACATTATACAGACAGAGAATTGTATTAAAAGTTCCTAAAAATAACTCATCTGATGGTATTCACAGGAAATAATCTGCTCAAAATACATCAAAATTACTCGTTTTACACAAACTTCCTGCAGTTATTGTGTTCACTATTTGGCTTAATTGTACAGTTTATCAGTTGTTCTGTTCTGTTACTGTTATGCATTGAATATAATATGAAATATCCCTTAAATATGTCACCTAGTCAGGAGCCATCAGTTTGATAGAAAGAGGGTCGCTAAAGGAAAAAGGTTGGGAACCACTAGTCAATTAATGATGATCCCATTGCATGTTGGCACAGAAAGATATCTACTGAATTTATTGTGAAATATGTTATTCATTAAACACAACACTCTTACTGTAATTTACAAGCTTTGGTATGGTAACAAACCAGGCGGTTCTTTGAGTCCTGGTACAGAACTGCTACGCTAGCCAATGAGTGCAGTTTCTTTCTTGTTGTAGAGCACTGCTTTCAAAAATGTAACATCATACTCTGTCGCTCTTTTTGTCATAGAGGGGTCCTGAGATGACGGAAGTGGAGCCAGTGTTGGACTTTGCCTCCTCGGGGCGCTCGGGGAGGAGAAATGCCCTGCCTGACATCCTGGGCTCGCCGGCAGGCGTAAACCCTGGCGACCTGCCTCTTAAGCTGGCTGAGCTGTCCCTCAAAGGTAAAGTACGCAAGGTGTTCTTTTTTTTATTGAGCACAAGGGAAAGTCAAACTGTAATGAACTTGTAAATTGAATTTGTGGTTCGTGTCCTGATATCGTGCACATTCATCTGTCAATCTCGCTGAGTCATTTAGCCGTTGAAAGGTTGCCTGATGTGAATTTTGGTCGAACTTTTACAGACCATATCTGGTTGTTGTGATAGTCTTTAAAGGGACAGTGTGTAGGATTTGGTGGCATCTATCGGTGTGGTTGCAGATTGCAACCAGCTGAGCACCCCTCTGCTGACTCCCCCCTTTCCAAGACTGCAGTAATGTGAGCCGCCGAGTGCAAAATAGCTTTGCTCGCCTCGCTCAGAGGCCATCCTTACCACAATAACACTACAGTGGAAACCGCTTCTAGTGATCACGGTTACAGTGATCAACCGCTCATATGGATCAAAAAGCTCGAGACAGAATTATTCCTTTACAAATGCTGTTAAAATAACTCACTTATAATAATCAAGTAGTCCGCTTACAGTGTTCATTTTGTGTTTCTTCATACATGTATGAAGAAACACAAAATGAACACTGTATGAAAATGAAAATGTAAGAAAATGTTTTTCCAGATGTTGTTATGCAACATCTGGAAAAACATTTTAAAACTACTTTAGACTAACGTTAAATGAATTTGTTTTTGTTTTTGACTTTACTCCCGTGATACTTTGCCTCGTGGCCTGTCTGCTTCCCGGCTGTTTACCTGAGGCTGATGCTGCGTGCACATTGATGTCATGACAAGAAAAGGAAAGTCATTTTGCTGATTCTGAACAAAAACGGCAATGCCTCGCCCTTGGTGCAGGAAAAGGCAGAAGAATTGGGAGCAAGCCAGTAAATAGCGAAGCGGTTCGTTTCATTACTTTGTATTCATGTAATAAATATACAGATTTAAATTATATGGTAATCCGCATTAGAAATTAAGCACAACAACAAACATTTGGTTATAATGATCATCCGCTTACAATGATCAATTTGACCCGGACAGACGTGATCACTATAAGCGGTTTCCACTGTACTTTTGGAGCAACGGAAATCAGATGGCAGCTGGCGGTACCGCAGTTTTGCCCTCTACAGCTCACATTACCGCAGTTTCACAGAGCGTCGGAGAACTCCGGTGGCATTCGGATAACGTAAAAACATTTGGTTTGTTCGTTCTGGGCTACTGTAGAAACATGGCGGACTCTGTGAAGAGGACCCGCTTCCTTTGTAGACATCAACGAACGTATATTACCAAGAAGTGAAAGTCAACTGTTTGTTCCATTGCAACGTCACCATCCAGCAGCAGAGCTACGCGTCCGCCATTTTGGACTGAAAGAAACTAGCGGACGGCAGTGAAACATTTGCCTAAAAAGTGCCACCCAAAAGTCAAACAAAATTATTTCTATTCTATTGTCATATTCTACCAAAATGGCCTGTGCTGAACAATAAAATATTATAAATATAATAAGCGTTTTCAGTCCCAAATGGCGGCAGCAGCTGTTGTCAAATAACACCAGAGTTTCATCTCTTTGCTTCTGTACTCTCTGTAGATATGAAGGGCTCATTCTAAGCTAACGAAAAGACAACGATTCTTAGTTTCAGGTGAAATTACACTAATGAAAACATAGTTTGAATGAATATTATATTCCCTTTCTGCTAATAGATGAAAATGAAATGCTACACACTGGCCCTTTAAGGCCAAGAAAAGACGATGGGAAACACTGGAAATAGCCCAGACGAGCATGATGACACATCACTTCTAATTCAAATTCAACCCAGGACCGACACTGCTAGCTACCCATGTAGTTGAGCGCACCCTGCTGTGACATTCGGTCCATATATGGCTTCCTGATATAGCAAAGATTTGTGTCTGAAGATTTAGGGTTGAGAATCAGCTCCAGTAAGAAGCATTCGGGCCATCTTTGGGCCAGGATTGCCACTTGGGAATTGGCTATAACTGGCCAGTTCCATGCCAGAATCATCCCAAGTCATTCATCACGACTCTGGCATGAGCGTAGCTACCGGGTGTGCCAAATTTAGACCACCGTTGTGCTGAGTATATTTGACTGCATGGAAAGGAAATGAACATGCTGCTAAATCACATATAATGACACCATTTGTCTTGCATGCTCCAAAAAATGTATTAAGAACTCCTCTCTAACACTCTTTCTATCCTTACAAGCCTGTCTCTATGGCAAGCCGTTTTAACATTTAATAGCTAAGCTTGACTATCCGGAATTAACATTAGAGATATCCACAATTGCATTTCGACTCGTCGTAATTACATTGTGACTAGTCAGAATTCAAGATATCCATAACAAAACATTTAACTTTAAAATGTAGCTAACAAAAGGGTAGGGTGAATATTACTGTATTTTTTCATATTGTAATAAATTTATATATATAGCAGAAAAAAAATATTGCAATGTCAGTTTTTTCCAACATCATGGCGCCTCTAATTAATACATTAACAGGAATGTAGCACAGCATAGAAGTGAAAACAGTGCTCTGTTTATTTTAATGTGAAAGTGCAATAAAAATATGTTTGGCTAAAATCAATGAATAATCCGTGATAAATAATCGTGATCTCAATATTGAGCAAAATAATCTGGATTATCATTTTGGCCATAATCGTGCAGCCCTAACTCAAAAGCAAAAACATGTCAGCACCTAGTGATGTAATAATCATGAAGTCATTGGTACTGATCAACACTAGCTTTGAACAGTCTTTCTCTTTTGCCCTTGTGATTGACAAACAACATGTTTCTTATTGTGTTCTTTTTGTACGCAGATGGTCCGGGAGGGGCCCAGTCACCCACGGCGGAGGCGGCTCCGGCGCCGGCGGAGAGCTCGGAGGGGAAAGAGGGATCTTAGGGACTCGTTTATTTACCTCCCCCCCCGGAGACCTGCAAAGATAACCTGAGCGACGGGACGAGTTAGAGGGCGACCTGCGGGAGTAAAAGAGTGATTATCTGTGGAGAGTCAGTCTGTTTTGTGAAGCAGCTGAGCCACGGAGAGAGAGAGAGTGACGAACCGACTCCCCAAGGGACTGGAGCCGGGGCACTCAGCGGCACTATCTGAAAAGAGTGAGACGTCACTTAGTTATGAACCAGTGAGTGTGTGTGTGTGTGTGTGTGTGTGTGTGTGTGTGTGTGTGTGTGTGTATAAGTGAGTTATACACTCACCGCGGACACTGAGAATCAAAGGGACCATGACAGATTGTATACTGTACACTACTATTTTTATATGACTTATTTAAAAGTAAAGAAAAACTCATAAGTCAAACTGGAATATGTACCATTTCCTGCTGATTTTCTTTTTTTGTTTTATAGTGACGTATGTTATTTTGACAACAGTAGGGGGGGACTTTAAGGGTATAGTGGCTCGAAGCTTTTTAATTCAGCTGGATGCAAAATGTCACATGTGTGACATAAGAAAACAGTAGATTTAAGAAAACTCTTTGTGTTGTCTTCTGCTTTTACACTAAATGTGCTGTACGTTTTCAAATCTGAGACTGTTGTACAGTGTGTACACATTGTAAATGTACAGTTTTTACCCCTCATCGCAGACTGTTTTGATCCTAGCGACAACGACCAGGGATTTGATCCATATTTTTTTGTTTTTAGGATGATAACGTGGAAGAATATCTTGAGACATTCCTTTGGAGAATAGTGTCCCACTGCCAGCAATGTACACACTGCTTCATTATAATACTGAGAAAATGTCCTTTTGGTTGCTGCTCAAGGCTGCTTTTGAAAAGTCTCTTCACTTTCCAAACCTCTGAAAATGTGCCTAGTGGCAGTTCACAACCCAAACCGTGTGTTGTGTTCTTTCTCTGTGAAGTACTGTTATCGACTATTCTGGGCTACTGATATTTCCTCAGTTTTAACAGGAGGTATCGTGACACATCTTTACTGCTTGAACTGAGAAAAAAACAAACACTTTTGTAACATTCTGCAGACTTGCAGATCCTATACAATTTTTGTCAGGAAAACTTCTGCAGGGCTTCTCGGGGCGCCTCGCTACGTGCTTCTCGCGGGCGGCATATGCCCGCCGACTGGGCACGGGAGCGAGCATCGAGCGACACCACAACCGCCACAATGTGTTTTTTCGAGTGCCGATAATGGCAGCACACTCGCCTTCTGCCTCTCCGCACGGAGAAAAGTCTGTTCACACTCATCAACACATAAGCAGAGCTGTGAATAGGATGCACGACGGAGAAACAGAGTCCACATTTCTCAGCTATCCACTCACTTCTACTGTGTATATATATACTGTATTGTAGTATAATATCCATGTGTGTGTGTGTGTGTGTGTGTGTGTTATACATGCAGACTTTATTCACATACTGTACCCACAAAGAAATGATGTTCTGTAATTGTCTCTATTTGAAGATGTTTTGCCGGTGACTGTGTCTTTATGTGGATGTGTTTCACTAATGCAACAAGGAAAGCCTGGTGTGCTGCTGCCCAGCCTCTGTTTTTGATGCTGTCCTTCTACTAATTCTGATCAGAAAGTGTTCATGGTCCACACAAGCTGTATGATCAACACCTTTTTTTGGGTGGGGGGTGGGGGTGTCGATGCATCAGAGGTGTATTTTGTAGTGTCCTGATCTCTAAGTGGTGCATATATTTTACTTAGCTGGATTGAATCCCATGTGTTGATTCTATCTGGTGGTGAAAATTGCCATATTAAACCCCCAAGCTTTACATATACAACTGTGTGTTGAGTACTTTCATTTCCATGCAAGGCGACCCTCAGTCCTATAGGGCTTGATCTTTACATTTGAACCCCCTGAGACTGACTTTTACTATCTTTCAGAGGCTGTAGCAGGCTCAGTTTTAAAGTCAGTGAAGTTACTGATAGCATATAAAACTATAAAACCTAAGGAATCCATTGGTACTATGTCATGTTAGCTTGTCGCGAAGGAGGTTAAATAACTCTCCAAACTTTTTCTACTTTACTTCAATTTTGGCAAGGAAAAACTGGAATGGACATTTTTTTTAAATGGATCCCTTGACCTCTGACCTCAAGATATGTGAATGAAAATGGGTTCTATGGGTACCCACTAGTCTCCCATTTGCAGACATGAACACGTTATGTTAATCACATGCAGATTTAGGCAAAAACACATGCAGTACAAATGTGTTGTTTTTGCGTATTCTAAAAATGATGTATTTTAATATTTCTGCATACTGGGGCCCCTAAACTGTCTTGGAATTACATAAATTGGGTATCACTGTAAAGCTGAGACTCTTGTGGATCCAATGAGCCCTGTTGTATTCATGTGTGATGATGTTAGTCCCCCATAGTAGCCATTTCATTGCAGTGAAACCATTTAATGAAATTTGACCTCACTGTATGAAATGACCTGTGGTGACCTCTAGGATAATCACGGCCTCATGAAACTTTACAACCAAAAACTACAGACCTAGAGCATTCAGAGGATGTATGGCTCTCCTAGGTAGATTGGCAATAAGGAGGTTTCTGAGCAGTTTCCAGAATAGAAGTGTTCGTTATCCAATCGCCAAAAAATGCAATTCTTGCAGAAATCTCCAAATGTAAAAAGTTTTTCTATGGTGTTCCTCAAGGTCTTGGTGTCTTGATGTGGTATTTTGGAGGGATTATTGATCATTTTTATCAATTCTTGAGTGGCAAAAAATTATTCAATTTAGCACCAAATCTGTGTAACAAATGGTATCAACCCAAAAATTGCTGCAGCTACTTATGAGACATAATAGACCATGGGAATGATCATCATATACTTCTATCATAATGTTCTAAACCCTTATACAATTTCACAATTGATTTAATTCATTCATTCATGTTTATTTCTGATTTATGACTCGAACAACTACAACCCCCATACACTATACATCTCAAATTAATCTTCAGGTTCCCAGCTTTCAGATGATGTACACCACTTCTATGTGACATCTACTGTTGACCTGCTATCTCCCCCTATACACCCCCTGTAACCCCTCTAAAAAAGACAAAGACAGGTCTATTACTTTTATCTATCTATTATAATGTAATAAGAATCATATTTGAAGTCTAGAAAAATGCCTTTTTTTTTAACCCTTTAAGATCCCATCCCCGGGCAAACTGTGAACATATTCAACAATATGCAAAAAAGTTTGACAAAAAATCTTCGTATTTTTATATCAAAATCAAATCATCTTTTCTTCCTGCAAAACGAAATATGACGTGCGCTTATGTGAGCTAGAACCAACCAATTTCAACCAATAATATCATGACATGCATCCATCCATCGATTAATCTAAAGTGTGATGTGTGTGTGCTGTTGCTCCATATGGTGCTACATTTTTACACTCTTTAGCGGACTAACAAAATATGAAAGACTTGATTTAAATCCCTCTTGTAACCGTTCACCGTTCAAATATTCCGTTTCACCGGGACTTTAAATGATTTTGATATCATTTCAGTATTTTAGCCACACTAGCGGCAGGGCTCTGTGGAGGGCAAGGTCAGTCCACCACTTTGGTCCAGACTGAAATAGCTCAACAGCTACTGAATGGATTGCAATGGAAACTTTGTACAGACATTAATGTTCCCCAGAGGATAAAACCTACTGACATTGTTGATCCCCTGACTTTTCATCCAGGCCACCAGCAGTTCCGCTGTAATTTGTGTTTAGTGCTGTGAAGCAAATATTAGCATGCTAACACACTATACTAAGATGACCATGGTGAACATCATAGAGAGGTGAAGTCCCGCCCCTTTCAGTGGATCCCATGGTAGTCAACGGCGAGAGAAAAATATTTTTTTGATCCCATTTGAAATGCGGGCTGAATCACACAGATGATGTTTTTCAATTTAAAACATAATTGTCCATGTCAAGAAAGTTGCAGTTTACTCACGTAAGGTCACTTACGTGACTTTAAGGTCTTATATTTCAACAGTTTTACGACAAACTGCGACTTTCTTGACTTGGAAAAGTATGTTAAAAATTGACAAACATCATATGTGTGAGATTCATGAAAATATTTGTCTCTCGCCGTTGTCTCTAGTTTGTGGTTGTAAAGTTTCATGAGGCTGTCATTATCCTAGAGGTCACAGCAGGTGATTTTATACAGTGAAGTCAAATTTCAAGAAATGGTCTCATTATATGAAATGGCTACTATGGGGACTAACATCAATACACATGAATACAAATGGGCTCATTGGATCTACAAGAGGTTCTTTCCAGTGATACCCAATTTATGTCATTCTAAGACTGTTTAGGGTCCCCAGTATGCAGAAATATTCAAATACACCATTTTAAAATAGGTGAAAATAACACATTTATGTGTCAGTGTGCTGACTTGACTATGACTTGCTCAAAACTGCATGTGATTATCATAAAGTGGGCATGTCTGTAAAGGGGAGACTCGTGGGTACCCATAGAACCCATTTTCATTCACATATGTTGAGGTCAGAGATCAAGGGACCCCTTCGAAAATGTCCATGTCAGTTTTTCCTCGCCAAAATTTAGCGTAACTTTGGAGCGTTATTTAACCTCCTTACCGACAAGCTAACATGACATGGTTGGTACCAATGGATTCCTTAGGTTTCATTTGATATTTGTAGTCAATCGGGATCGCAGGCCTCAGGGGGTTAAGCTTTTAGCAAATTAAATAACAAAACAAAGTACACAATATTCAATACACTTTTCTACTTGTCTTCCTCTGCTAAGTGCTACATAGGTCCATTTTATTTGATTGCAGCCACCATCTCTGATGAGAGGCACTTGATATGGCGCCAATCATTTTTTTACATCTCCTGAAGTGTAAAGTAAGAGCGTGTATAAGGAGCACTTGAAGGGGAGCACAAGGCAAGACATGCGCTCTTCCTCTTCCCTCCTGAATAGCCATGTTAACAACACACCCCTGTTACATAATGCAGCAGTTGCTTTGGGCGTGCAGCAGATGGAGACATTCACTAAATTATCATTCACCCCACATCACACTTCCACACCCGACGGGGGAATTTCTTTGTTATGTCTGGTACAAAGAAAACGGCTGAAATGCAATTTTTTTTAACGACGATATGCCTTAAATTACATAAATATGGTGACTAAAATCATGATTTGGAGGTTGTGGTTTCACATTCCTGCACACATCTTTCAGTTCAGAAACCAAGTGAGGAGTTGGATTCAGACACACCCAGTGTTGTCTTGATGCTCATTCAGCAGTGGGGAGTGATTTGGCGCTTTTTGAATTGGTTGAATCCTCTGAAGCCTCCTAACCTGTGGAGGTGGAGGTTGATAATGTGTCTACAGAATGTGTTTGGAAGCCATGTGTGAACCCTTGTGATCACGCAAACTGGTTGTCTGGCTGCGTCCCAGCATCCCTGCTGACAGGAGATGAGAACATGCATGCATGCACCCAAGGGCTCTTTGTCTCTCTGCAGACACGACCACGGCAAAGCACTTGTGTCTGTGAGGCGTTATGTTTGTTATCTGATGCTGTAGATTATGTAACAGAAATTATTAAATGCATAGCAGTGGCTTTACTGCATGCCATGTGGTGCATTTACATCTTAATGTTGGCCGTTTATTCAAGCAAAACAGAAATGTGTAATCTGTTTGAGACTTATTGTTTTTTGCTAAAACATCCCTGTTAGACTCCACCTCCGTTCTCAGGCAGCCTCCTCTGAGGTAGCTCCTTCGCCCAGACTGCGTCTACGTAACTTGTTGCTAGGGTAACCTAGCCCTGAGAGAAGCTCGGGCCTCGTTGGGTTGTATGCAACCATGCTTTTTTAGAGCATGGGGGGAAATTGATTTGAAGGCTTTGGCTGCAGTGAGGACAGGAGGCGTATTCATGATGTCAGCTGGGTATGGCAAGGTGTGAGGCCATGTTAGCTTCAAGTGAGTGCAAATATAGACTCTCTTGTACTGTGACTGTGCACACTTTTATGTTTATGTTTATGTGTTTCACACATATAAAAAGAAAAATACAATTCACATGAAAGGAATGTAAAATACATGTGAGGGTGTGGTAGAAACCTATGACGGAGCATTAGGGCCACATTGAGGAAAAAAATAAATCAGATTGAGAATAAATTCATAATACTACAAGAATAAAGTCATAGGTTTACAAGAAAAAAACTTGTAATATTATGAGAATAAAGTCAGAAGTTTCCGAGAAAAAAAATGTGCCTCTTTTGTGGAAGAGGAAATTACTTTTTTTCTCGTAAAGTTATGACTTTATTCTCGTAAAATTAATTTTTTTTTCTCTTATAGTTATGACTTTATTCTCTTAAAAAAAAAATCTCGTACAGTTTTGACTTTATTCTCATTAAATTACGACTTTATCCCCTAATATTATAATTTTATTCTCGAAATCTCATATTTTTTTCCCCTCAACGTGACCCTAATACTAAATATGGATAAATTAAACTATAATTTAATGTTAACAGACATGTATTGTGTACAAAAGCTCTTATTTTTCTCAGAATCCCCAGAGATTTGGTGACCTTATTGCAGACAAAACCAACCTGATTTCTCCAAGAGAGGTTGTCACCTATCAGAACACCTAAGAAACATGTTGATGAAACTTTAATTATTTCTTCATTATAAATATAGAGTTTAATTTGCTCACTATCATATTTTATATTTCCTTCAAATAATATGAAATTAGACTTTTTGACATTTAATGACAACTTATTTGTTTGAAACGATAATGAGTAGTTGTGAAGATCACAATTTAGTTCTCTAATTAGCATACTGATCATAATGAGCAGGTTTCAAAACCAAAGTGGTGGTCTGGGGGTTTCAGAGACTTTGTTTCCTGCATTCTGGTGACTTTTAAAGAATGAAAATATCAAAATAATAAGCACTGCAGCATTTCTTTGTTAAATAGGCCTACTTTTAATTTTACTTTTAATTCTCAGAAAAGAAAACTGAATAATTCGACCCTCTGGTGTGAACTTCTGGTTCAAACGAGGCTGATATTCATCAGTTTTTATTGATTCAGTAATTTTTTGCCCTGCTTGAGTATTTCTTTCTCTTAGCTCTCTCCATTTCTCTCTCCTTCTCTCACTCACTGAAGGTCCTTTCAGACACAACGCGACCACTGCGCCCTGAAACCTGTTATTTCCAATGGCTTGCGCTGTGCCACGACGGCTTTTCGCTGCGTCCAGTGCCATTGACTGCATCCAGCAAAGCCCAACTTGGGCACTGCACGCCATGATGTGCGGCGAGCACAGATCAAACCGTGTTGTGTCGTGAGTGTATATATATATATATATATATATCCATGGCCGCAAACAGCTCTCTCCCGCCGGGAAACTACACTTGGTGTAGCTCTATTGCCGTCCGGGTGGGAACAACAGAGCTTATACACGCTGTTCAATGCCAGAAACAGGTTGAGATAATGAAGAGGAAAAAAAATGTGAAAAGCGGGAGAAAAACGGGAAAGTTGGCTAGTATGCTAACGAGAGTTGGCAAATCTCTATTTGAGCCAAAAAGGTTGGTGTCATCTGCAAAGAGCAATGGGAATGTGATGACCATTTATATAAATTAAAAATAATTAAGGTCCTAATATGGATCCTTGAGGAACAATTTCTTTTTGACTCACGGCCATTAATAAAAACATATTGATTCATGTTAAGAACATAGTTTCTGAGCCTTATAAACACCATGAAAGCCAAATCTATACATCTTTGAAAGCAAAATACCATGGTTAACAGTGTCAAAAGCTTTCGAAAGGTCTAAAAATATACCTATTGCATACTCGTTATTATTCAACGCTGTATATATTCTAAGTGCCATATAAGTTGAAGGATTTTTACGCAATCCATATTGATGATTATCGAGAATATTGTATTTTTTTATTACACGGCTTTATGAATACTCGTTTCTTTTTTTTCGTCAATCACTGGTCTGTTATTTCTTTATAGCAGACCGTTGCTATGTATAACAGACTGTTGCTATGGGCGCAGTTCTGATGTTGGAATCTAGCAGGCCGTTTTTGTGTCAAATTATTGATTTCTTCAGTAAGTAGCCGTGTAATAAGCGGGATAATGTACAGCGAGCCGGTCATTGTTGTGAAAGAAACCCCTTCAGGGAGATGAGAGACCCCTCCGTTGGGGTGCGGCATTGCCCTGTCAGGGTTTCTTTCACAACAATGACCTGTACATCTGTACATTATCCCATACCTCAGTCTTCCAGGATTCTTTTATGCACTAGTTTTTCCAAAATCTGGATTGAAATTGGACGATAGTTAGTAAAGGATCCTGGACTTTTACAAATCTAATATAACAAGACAGCGTGTTTCTAATTCCACAGAGCAGAAAAGCAGCAGAGAGGAAAGCTCTCTGTCTTCTTACATAATTGAATAGCATGGTATAAGCGGTTAGCTACTGACTTTCCTCAAGGAAATTGTTGTGTAATTGCCTCACATAAATGCACTGTGGTTCCTCTCGCAGACAGGTTATATAGCCAATCGAAGCAAAGTGAATGAGCAGCAGCAGCATTTAGCTGCTCCACCACTCTCTCCTTTTCAATCTCTATCCTCTCTCACCCTCCCATGACCAGGCCAGTGAGGGTGTGATCCAGCTGTTGTGGAGGAGAGGTACATAGAGAGCCATGAGGAAGGGAGGGAGGGCGGATGATAAGACTGCCACTGAGGCGACGCAGAGACGATGCCAGGCAGCCCAGCAAATAGAAAAGCCTTCACGTGGAAGTCAACGTGCCATTTCCGACACACAGCAGCAGCCTCGGGAGGAAAGATGGAGAGAAGAGGAAAAGATGTAAGAGAGAATAGAAACACAACGTACAAGAGCTGCAGCAACATCAATTCAACAAAACTCCTAAAAGCCACGCTGCATTTCTTATCATTCACCACCAAAATACCTGCTCATGTCAACAGTGCGTTAGTCTGTTTCTTAAAGGGCCGGTGTGTAGCATTACAGGGGATCTATGAGCATAAATGTAATATGTTATTCATAATGTGTTTTCATTAGTGTATAATCACCTGAAACTAAGAAGTGTTGTGTTTTCGTTAGCTTATGCCCGGCACACACTACACAAGAAAGACAATTTTGGGCCCCGATTCCCCGCTCCCGTTAATGGTCAGCAGCTAAAGATTATTTTTCCAGATATTTCTGTGGTGTGACGTATGTTAAGAGTGTTTTTTACAAGTCCATTCTGGCCACACCGATTTCAAATTGCAAATGTTAAACATGTTTAATATTTACGATCCGATATCCTGTTGTGTGTGGGGAACCCAGAGAACAGCCGATGATATGTGGGAAACAACGATAGCCAACTGAGAACCAAGCTGACTGAAGGACAACTACCGCCGTCATGAGCTAATGCCAAACACGAAGCATAAAGTAGTAATAAGACGGACCTCAGAAATTGAGGACCAACTTGTTAGTATGTGTCAACAACACAAGTGTTTATTTAACATGTCTCAATGACTTCATCTATATATTTTTTCTTTGTGAATTTTCAGTACAAAGTAGTGCAAAAACTAACATCGCTAATTCATCCTACCCGACATCCGCCATGTTTGTTTACACCAAAGTCACGTTTTGAGAGTCGGGACTCTTGTTGTTCATGAATGTATAGGCTAATCTGTTAGTCTGGGTTGTTTTCGGCCAAATCGTTGCTCTCCACACACTACAGGAACAAAACTGTTAAATTTAACATAACATGTTGTTACGTAGCCCTGTGATGGATGGATGTCATTATGTGTGGGGTCTCTCATATTTTCAACATCTGTTAAGATTTGAAAAATCTTCCCCCTGTGGGTCAGCTTTTACACGTTTCTACAGTAGCAAAGAACGGACAAACCAAACAGGACTGTCAATCCATTGAGTTATTTAATCACACATTTTTTATCTGTTTAAAATTGACCTAAAAGGGAGATTTGTTAAGTATTTAATACTTTTATCAACATGGGAGTGGGCAAATATGCTTGCTTAATGCAAATGTGTGTATAAATCTATTATTGGAAATCAATTCACAACACAGCTGTCAGTGTGTCAGTGTACTGACTTGACTATGACTTGCCCCAAACTGCATGTGATTATCATAAAGTGGGCATGTCTGTAAAGGGGAGACTCGTGGGTACCCATAGAACCCATTTTCATTCACATATCTTGAGGTCAGAGGTCAAGGGACCCCTTTGAAAATGGCCATGTGAGTTTTTCCTCGACAAAATTTGGCTTAAGTTTGGAGTGTTATTTAACCTCCTTCCCGACAAGCCAGTACGACAAGTTTGGTACCAATGGATTCCTTAGGTTTTGTAGTTTCAAATGATGCCAGTATCTTCACTCAGCTTTAAAACTGAACCCGCTACAACCTTAAAATCCCAAGTTGTATTAATGCATTAAAGAAATTAGTGGTGTTAAAACAAATTTGCGTTAATGCTTTATTATCACGTTAACTTTGACAGCCCTAGTTACAATCTATTCATATTCCTTAGCTTCTCACCTTTCAAATGAGACCAAATATATACATATAAGCCTTATGGTTGGAGAGCTAGTCCCGTTTAATTTTGGGTAATCATTTTAGGCGTTTTAAACAAAAATATGCCCCCATTTCTAAGAGGATAATGAACATGAACATAAAGGAGGAAAACAATAAACTCAAAGCATTTGGTGCCTGTGATTTGACCTTTTGACCTGAACAGCTGCTGAGCAGAAGCCAAGCATCAATCAAGATAAGTAACTGTAACCAAAACAGTCCAATCCTCTGTCCTCAATGTATGGAAGATACCAAATGAGGAAGGTTGAAACTGATCAAACCTAATGTGCTAAAAATCAGTTCAATTTGTTATCACATTTTGTTTCTAAATGTGCCTCTTCCTTCCTTCCTTCCTTCCTTCCTTCCTTCCTTCCTTCCTTCCTTCTTTCCTTCTGCTGCATCCAAGCTTGGCAGTGGCTTCATTCTTTGTCCGGCGATGGATCACAAGGCTGTAAACACACACACATTGCTCACACACACACACATATGACATCACCCAAGCAGTGACGGGGCGGAGACTGGCAGCGTAAGCCTGGCATCACACACACACACAGTGGGATAGCACAACTCCTCTGCCTGCATAAGCTCTCTGTCAGACAGCTCAGCTTGGCATCACTCTCTCCCAGTGAGATGAAACGAGCATTAGCCTGACCCCGTTCTCACGGAGACCTTGCACCAACATTATGTGGCGCAGTCTGGCCTTTCTGATATCTTCCTCCTCTTTTCCGGCATGTTCTTGATGCTAATTGATGAAGTGGGCAGACTGTCCCCACCCCCAAAACCCTGACCTCTTCCTTATCTTTCAGCTGGAGTCTGTTCTTAATTGGTTATCTTCAACAGCAGCCTCTGACTGTCCCTGTTCCATCTCATCAATATTCTCTGTGCACAGTCATATGTCAGTGGATTCACTGTTAGCTATACGCTGCAGATTTCCTTTTATGGACTTTTAGTGGGCACAGCACCACTAACATTTACAGTTGTATTTTACGTAGGGCTGTCAAAGTTAACGAGATAAAAACTCATTAACGCAAATTTCACGCCACTAATTTCTTTAACGCATTAACATAACTTTTGATTTTTAGGTTGTAGTGGACTTTTAAAGCTAGAGTAAAGATACTGGCATCCTTTGAAACTAGAAAACCTAAGAAATCCATTGGTACCAATCATGTCATGTGAAGGAGGTTAAATAACGCTCCAAACTTAAAACTGATATGGCCATTTTCAAAGGGGTCCTTGACCTCTGACCTCAAGATACGTGAATGAAAATGGGTTCTATGGGTACCCACGAGTCCCCCCTTTACAGACATGCCCACTTTATGATAATCACATGCAGTTTGGGGCAAGTCATAGTCAAGTCAGCACACTGACACACTGACAGCTGTTGTTGCCTGTTGGGCTGCAGTTTGCCATGTTATGATTTGAACATGTTTGTATGCTAAATGCAGTACCTGTGAGGGTCTCTGGACAATATTTGTCATTGTTTTGTGTTGTTAATTGATTTCCGATAATAAATATATACATACATTTGCATAAAGCAGCATATTTGCCCACTCCCATGTTGATAAGAGTATTAAATACTTGACAAATCTCCCTTTAAGGTACATTTTGAACAGATTAAAAATGTGTGATTAATTTGCGACAATCAAGCGATTAATCGCGATTATATAGTTTAATCGATTGACAGCCCTAATTTTATGTCTACTAACAGTCAGAAGCATACAGCTGCAGTGCAATCTCAAAGGAATGACAAATACCCTGTTCAGGGTATCAAAAATATGTTATGTCTAACGTACTCCAGGAGCTTTTCTTGGGATGTTGGAATTAAATTTTCTCTTGACTTGCCATGCCTACATCTACTTAAGGGGGGCATATCATGAAAAACTCACTTTTTCAGTGCTTGTGTTCATACATTTGGGAATCTGTAGTATAGATGTACAGTATATACATAGATAGCGCTTCAGCCCTTTGCTGCCATACGTCAGCGTCACCGCCATATTGGGAAGGTTACGACTGGCCTGTAAACACATACAAGTGAACGAGGGAGCTGCTGTTTTTCTGGATAAAAGCACTATCACCAAATTCAATGAGTAGTTTTTATACTCATATTACACATATTTATAACATTATTATTAGACACTCAAAAGAGTATGTCTCAACGTTAGCTAAAGCTATGCTTAACCTTACATGAACTGTATAAACTAATATTAGTGTTGGTCGAGGATTAGCTAACAATAACAAACCCTAGCTTTTCACCTGTCACGTCTTGCTGTATTGATTGGTGATGATGTATTGATGACTCAAATTTAAGCCAGATATCCTTAACTGCTGCATGTCGCAGCGACTTATAGGAACAAAAAAACGATTGCAAATACTCAAACTTGGAAGCAGCAGTCAAAGCTGAGATAACGAAGGCCACATCGGTTCCTCCTTACATACCTTTATATAATTTCTTACGGTTACAGACGGCTGCATGGGATCTCACAACATGGCTAAAGAGATCAGTGTAATGTCTGAGAGCTAAAACGCTCGGACCGTCTGGGATAATACTGAGCCTCACATGCAGACATCTGGCTTGTATGAGTGGATGTTGGTATGATAATATCGGGATAACACTAATCGCCCAGATTGGGATTATGATTATCACTCACCAGGACGCAAACAGAGTTCCCTCCATACCTCAGGACCAGTGGGGGAATATAACTACTACAAATACTACTTTGACGTACTTTTATCCTTACTTGAGTACCTTGTTTTCATGCCACTTTCTACTTCAACTCCACTACTTTTCAGAGGAAAATATTGTGTTTTTTACTTCACTCCAATTATTTGACAGCTACTAGTTACTTCTAGTTACTTTACAAAGTAAGATTTTTGCATACAAAACACACAAAGAGCTTCTAACATATGATGCTTTGTTATAAATGAAACTACCCTACAGTATATAAAAGTACAGCTGGAAAGATTAGTCGCTAAATAAATTAGTTGATTAACTTATTGAATTGGCTATTTTTCTAATAGTAGTAAAGTAATTTTTTCATGCAGAAATGACAAATGAAATGTATATTTCCAGCTTTGCAAATGTGAGTATTTGCTGTTTTTCATTTGAATTAAAAATAAATAAATTAAATCTATTTTAAATCATTTTGAGTTTGGTTAATTTTTTTTTTTTTTTTTGCATGAGTATTTTTACTTTTAATACTTTAAAGGGACTATTTGTAACTTTCAGAAATGCTTCCTAACAGCGACACCTGCGGCCGTGAAATCAACGAAAGTCAGCGTCGAGCTCGCACTTGCTCGCTCTAAATATACCTGAATGAGCATCGCTCAAAACAGTGAGGCGACACACGTCAGCTAAAACCACAATATCACTCTATATTTCAGCTGCTTGGCAGTAATGTTAGCTGACCAGACGAAGGTCTCTCCACGAACATGATTTAGATCTGATCTTAGTGTTGGCTTTTACTGCCTCAGCGCAGGCTGATGCAGCGGGGCTCTGCAGCGTGTCTCCCTGCTCTCTCCGCCCGCATCCGGAGAGAGCAGAGGAGACACCGGCACCCGGTCGGTAACGAGACGATAACGTTACTAGCTGAGGAGCTCCGTCACTTCACAAGACACGGGAAACCTCTGTTGGTCTGGAGGAGCTGCAGCAGTTATTTCTGCACAAACGTCCCCTGTACATTCACTAGATATTCTCAGAGCTAAACTAACTCTTCTGCAGTGAGGAGTGAGCGCGCGTTCACGTCTACAGGTGGAGCGAGCTGAGAACGCACGCGCTCTTTGAGTGAAGGCAGGCAGGCAGAGGAGGAGAGGCAGCGGCCACACGCGAACACGCATATGCGAGCGCACATGTGTGGCGACCCGCTACATTTATACGCTTAAAAAGTTACAAATAGTCCCTTTAAGTACATTTTCCTGATTATACTTACATACTTTTACATAAGTAACTTTTTTACTGCATGACTTTTACTTGTAACAGAGCATTTTTACAGTGGGCTATTAGTACTTTAACGTAAGTAAAGGATCTGAATACTTCCTCCACCACTGCCCAGGTCTAACATGTCAGTTTCCATGGCTGAGGCAGTCCAAGTTTGGGCCATTAAGTAATATGAAAATAAGCAACACAGTGTCACAACAGTTCGGGAAATAGTCACAAAATGTAATCTATTTGCTTCGCGTACATAGACACGAAAGATCATGGTTTGGATTCAAATAACTCTGGATGCCATAACTTATAAGTACAGAAGTTACGTGACAAAAAAAAATCAACCTCTGGTTTCTAACTGGACACGAACACTGGTCTCCAACCTCCTCCCTACATGGCGTTCGCCGCTCTCTATACTTCCTGGTTCACAATTATGTGGGTTACATGCGATTTGATTTTGTGTGAAATTCGTGTCTATGTACGCAAATCAATTCATTAAATTTCGTGACCATTTCTCGAACTGCTGTGCGACTGGGCTGAAATAAATTAAGCCAATCAGTGTAATTGAGAAGAAATCAATAACAAGTATCATAACATGAATTTCATCATGGGGGACAAAAATGTGATTTACAGCTCTCTAATACATCTCCATTGTGTTTGCCTGCAGCTTTCAGCAGCCATCTGTGGATCGTCTGCAGGTCTTCTTTGTCAGTCCCCGTGTGGTTTCCCCTCTCCACCTCCGCCTCCCTCTCGTCCCTCTCATCCCTTTGTTTGCCTCCCCTCCTCTCCTCTCCCCGTCCCGGGGCTGACATCATAGTCTCAGAGGAGCCCTGTGATGGTAACAAGCCCTGATTCAGCACACATCTATGCCCCTACCCTGCATCACTTCTCAGGCCGTGGTTGCTCCCTATCTATATTGCATCCCTCGCCTCATCTTTCTTTTTATCCTCCCTACCACATGCCCACCCCTCCCATCACCCCATCTCTCCGGCCTTAAGCAGGCTCCGGGGCTCAGACTGCTTTTACCGTGCTGAAAACAAGCTCTCCCAAGTGGGCTCTTATTTCACCATAGGCTGTGCCTGGGACGGCTTGCTGGAAAACATCAGGGCAACACCAAAATGAAATATTTATCTAAAGCATGAATATGGAGGAGGACATCAAAGTATTACCTTCTACATTTCACCTTCTTTTCAGACTAGATTGCTTCCCATTTTCAAGTCAGAGTACTCGGGTTTGACTTGCAGCAAAGAAATGTCAACCAAAGAGTTGAGTGCTTGATGCATAAAAGAATCCTGCACGCTGGCCAGAAACGGCTTCAACCTGACAAACATGAACAAATTCATTTAATGGGACATGATGCAAACAATAAAAACAACAAAATGATGACAAAGAAGGTCTGAGCAACACTTAAGCTCAAGCTGTAGACCATTATCATCTAATGCCGCCTTAATTATGCATTCTTAAAGGAACAGTGTGTAACATTTAGAGGAATCTACTCGCAGAAATTAAATATAATATGAATAACTATGTTTTCTTTAGTGTATAATCACCTGAAAATAAGAATTGTGTTTTTGTAACTTAAGCCTCTTAACCTCGACAGACCCGGTACCGGGTTCAAATGGGTCGTACCCTGTTGCCTAGTTACAAAAAAGTCAGGATGGAAGATGATCTATTTATGGAACATATGCATGCATTTCCGTTTATGGCATCATTATCTATGGGATCTTTGTTATAATGGTGATAATGCCTTTGAAATTAAGATTTTATGCTAGGCAAGGATAAAAAATCGTATTTTTTTTAATTGCTTCTCCATTGTAATCTCCATGGAAATATAGTTTAGTTTACTTTTGAGTCATTCTTATTCCTTAGCTTCTCACCTTTCAAATGAGACCAAATATATGCATCTAAGCCTTATGGTTGAGGAGCAAGTCCTGACTAATTTTGGGTAGTTATTTTAAGTTAGATTTTTTTCCGAGGGATAGGGCAAGGGCTTAAGCTGAGCCATTTATATCCACATAGGGAGCAGGTCGTCTCCACAGAGTCCGCCATGTTGCACCGCCATGTTTCTACAGTAGCCCAGAACGCTTGCAGTCGATAATGTTACTCGCTCTCGTTGACGCCGCTCTCTCTCTCTTGCTTCACCACTCACTTCACACGTACACGCACACTCTAAGCACTCTACTCTTACAACAACTGGCTCTAGAGAGGGACATTCGTGTTTTTGCGTCGGCCACTGTAGCAATCCTACACGCTTGGCACAAGGGAGAAGTTGTAATCTTCATCCTCACCGCAAAATACCGCCAGATCCTACACACTGCTCCTTTAAACATATTTTAAATTGTAGAAAGAAAATAAACATGTGCTAATTCATTGCTACTCCGGTGGTTTCACTGGGGTGCAAACATATTCAAAACAGATTTGGTGCTAAATTTAACCATTTTTGAACACTCGAGAATTGATAAAAATTATCAATAATGCCTCCAAAATATCACATTAAGACACCAAGACTTTGAGGAACAGCAAAGAAAAAGCCATGCTGTGATTTGGTATCAAAAACTTTTGACATTTGGAGATTTCTGCAGGAATTGCATTTTTCGGCAATTGGATGGCGAGCACTTCTGTTGTGTAAACTGCTCAGAAACCCCCTTATTGTTAATCTAGCTAGGAAAGCCATCCATCCTCTGAATGCTCTAGGTCTCTTGTTTGTGGTTGTAAAGATTCATGAGGCTGTGATCATCCTAGAGGTCACCACAGGTCATTTTATACAGTGAGGTAAAAAAAAATGGTCTCACTATGTGAAACAGCTACTATTAAGGACTAACATAATCACACATGAATACAAAAAAATGGAAAAATTAGATTCTACGACTCATAAGGGATTACAACCGATTGCTATCTAAAGGCCAAATAGACTTGAATGTTTACTGTCAACAATTGCTGATGCGGCAAAGCCAGCCATTATGCATTATTAATCCAGTCATTTAAGGCTAATATCAACCACTGCTCGATGTTTTGTTCCTGCTTGATGTTCTCCCTCACAATAGCTGTACAAACTACTGTACAGTGACTTGCACCGCTGCTCTCTGTGAGTCAGTGCAACAAAAAGGTTTATCAGTCTGCTGTTTCAGTGAGTCCCATCTGTTGGGCGTCATTAGCGAGACAACCCCAAACAGGACTATTGTGTCAAGACTGAGGCGACAGGACTGTGGGAGGTGGACACCAAGGTGGAGGGGTGGATGGGGCTGGAGGGGTAATGCAGAGACTAAAGGCCCAGACACACCAAACCGACATCAAAGAGCTAGCGGCGATGAAGGCTGACTGTTGCGTCACCTCACGCCGCCTTTGTCTTGTCTTGCACTTGAACACACCGCAAAGACTACAGCCAACGTCCAGTTAGCATGTACGTTCTGCGCCTGCATGAGTTGAAATAACAGTCCACACCAGCAGGCGGCGGTAGTCTGAAGTTGTCATTCAAAAACGAAAACCGGAATACCGAGGACAGCGGATATACAAGCCGTCGTTATGATACATACATGAAAGAAAGCGGTGTTTGCCGACCATTTTCACACCACTCACACTCACTGCTTAGCTTCATTCCAGATGGCCATGTCGTTGTGAAAATATCCGTGTATTGGAACGATCAGATGAGATGAAGATGACAAATGAGAAGAGCTTTCTATGTTTTTCCTCTTGACTTTACTCGTTGGCTAGCTTTCCTCACTTCCGTTTCTCTTCTCGTGCACTGATTTGTTTAAGCTGAACAGTCAATCAGAGTGAAAAGTTGAAAAAACTAAACCAACAGACACTTACCGATTGCCCCAAACGTTCCGGCGGCAGACCATCGGCTTGGCGTATCAGGGCCTATAGGATTAGCACTTTGGACTATGGTTAGCACCTTGCACTATGGTCTTAAAGAAAGCAGCACTGAGCCAGTCTTCTTTGATCAATCCTTAGTTGTCTCTAGTCAGAATAAAAACGTGTATGTAAATAAAATGTAATAAGTCAAATCTAATCTCTATTCAGTTGTCTCCATCTTTTTCACTTCCTTTTTATATGGGTTACTATTTGTTTTCTTGGCTCTGGTGTATGGGCTACACTTTTACAGTGCAGTCTTTATATTAAGTATACAGTATGTAAATGTTTATGTTACATAAGATGATACAGGCTATGGCATTATGAAAGGCATTTATCTTCATCATGTCACATCTACAGTACACTTGTTTTTCTTGGAGATGGTCGTGCTTAGCTGAGAGGAAGAGTTCCACAGGATACTGTCTTATCTCATATACCAGCCGATTAGACTGTTGTCAGGCTATTAAATAGGCGTTATCAGTTGCTATAAGCCCCGTAGATGTGGGTCAATAGGGGCCTACTACACTCGCTAGTAGCGTTTTATCATCTATTCACATGTTAGATCGCCGAAAGATGGTATAATAGAACACGACAGCGACTTCTAGCGACCGTAGTAATTATGGCAGGTGCAGAAGTGTAAGTTCGGCACTGTGGTACAGACAGCACAAAACTCCATAATGGGTGGAGATCGAGGACAATGGATGAGACACAAAACAGGGTTTTCACCCAGGATACCGGAATTTGCATCCCGTGTGAAACCAACAATGTGTAGTTATCTTTGTGTTTGTAGTTGTTTTAACCCAAAAGACAACATTTTCCCCTAAACTTAAATAAGTGGGTTTTGTTGCCTAAACCTAAAGAAGTTGTAGTTTTGTTGCCTAAACCTGAAGAAGTTGTAGTTTTGTTGCCTAAACCTAAAGAAGTTGTAGTTTTGTTGCCTAAACCTGAAGAAATTTTTGTTTTGTTGCCTAAACGTGAAGAAGTTGTAGTTTTGTTGCCTAAACTTAAAGAAGTTGTAGTTTTGTTGCCTAAACTTAAAGTTGTAGTTTTGTTGCCTAAACATGAAGAAGTTGTAGTTTTGTTGCCTAAACCTAAAGAAGTTGTAGTTTTGTTGCCTAAACTTAAAGTTGTAGTTTTGTTGCCTAAACCTGAAGAATTTTTTGTTTTGTTGCCTAAACGTGAAGAAGTTGTAGTTTTGTTGCCTAAACCTAAATAAGTTGTAGTTTGTTTGCCTAAACCTAAAGAGGTCATAGTTTTTTTGCCTAAACCTGAAGAAGTTGTAGTTTTGTTGCCTAAACCTAAAGAAGTTGTAGTTTGTTTGCCTAAACCTAAAGAGGTCATAGTTTTTTTGCCTAAACCTGAAGAAGTTGTAGTTTTGTTGCCTAAACCTAAAGAAGTTGTAGTTTGTTTGCCTAAACCTGAAGAAATTCTTGTTTTGTTGCCTAAACCTAAAGAAGTTGTAGTTTTGTTGCCTAAACTTAAAGTTGTAGTTTTGTTGCCTAAATCTGAAGAATTTTTTGTTTTGTTGCCTAAACCTAAATAAGTTGTAGTTTGTTTGCCTAAACCTAAAGAAGTCATAGTTTTTTTGCCTAAACCTAAAGAAGTTGTAGTTTTGTTGCTTAAACCTAAAGAAGTTGTAGTTTTGTTGCCTAAACCTGAATAAGTTGTAGTTTTGTTTCCTAAACCTAAAGAAGTTGTAGTTTGTTTGCCTAAACCTAATGAAGTCGTAGTTTTTTTGCCTAAACCTAAAGAACCTTTTTGTTTGTGTGTTAGAACTTTAGAACGTGTTGCTTTTAAGTTTCACTTTCACTTTTACAACGCAGTAGGTGTAGTAGGCCCATAATGACCCACATATATGGTGCTTAAAGTGACTGATAACGCTTATTTAATGACCTGACAACAGTCGAATCGGGTGAGGCTCCTGTTCCTCATAACCAATGGTTATTGGTGGTTATTAGGAACAGTATGGGGGAAAGACCACAACCCTGCTGTATGCCTCATCCCACTCATATTATTTTGTCATGTGTTCACTACGGAGTTTTTTGCTTCTTATTTCGTCGCACAACATGTTTATACTTGTTTTGATATAAAAAACTAAAATTTGAATAAAATTAAAATCAAGAATAAGAATTATCAATAGTTTAATATTATTTGGCAGGTCACAAATGTTGCCCAATATGATTTTTTTCAATGCTATCTACATCTACACAAGGATCACAATTGCTGGCCTTGTTTTGAGTTAACACAACATATTTCTACAGTACATACTGCATGTCATGCATGGGTGGCGATGCTGAAACCACTTCTAGACAGCCTGCAGCCTCACAGAGAGGAAGGCAGCTGAGTTAGTGATTATGTAACCCACAGTTACATAAAAGTTATCACCACACTTAAACATGACTGCCCTACAGATTTAGCGTCATGGTAACGGTAAGACATACTGTATCGCCTTGCATGCAATATTTACAAAAAGGGCTTTTGTGTTCCTTGTGAATCAGCGTTTGATTACTCAGAGGGTTGAATTCTCAGCAGTAGTTTATCATCGCTCATCACGAGCAGCAAATGTCACTGTTTTTCTTCATCTACGCTTAATACTTAATGTGTAATTTCTGTGTTACGGCTACCTGCACATGTAACAGCCTCAGAGAGAAACAATGCGCCTGCCAGGCTTCCTATGTGGACAATTACAGCACAAACTGATAACATGGAGGAGTCCCAGCCCCCCATTCCCTGATCTGCTCACTATTGGATCCCACTGCCTGTGATGACGGTGGGGGTGGGGGTGGATAGGGAGGTAGCTGTGTTTATGTGGACTGAAAATGGGTCAGACTTCCAGCTCCAGTCACAGCACACACCAGCATGGCTGAGTGCTCCTGAAAGGACGGTCCCACTCCTCTGCGGTCTTGGGAGGAATGCTTCCCGTGGATCAGCTGCCGATGTGCGTGAACCATGGTGTGAGACGCAGTGGCATCCCAGTAGGAGATGCATAGATTAATAATAACCCCCGTCATGCAACCACTTGTCTGGTCTTTTATCACAAAGCTTTGAAATCACCATGCGGTTAACCCTGTGCGCTGTTTTGTCGGACAGCATCCGTCTTCAGCACGAAAATGTTTTTCCAACACATTCACAATGCAGGAGACTCATTTCTGAAGAGACAGCAGGAATAAATCGAAACTAAACGTCTTCTAAACATATACATCATAGCCGGCACATACAGGCACTTTGCAAAAAGTCAAGGCTACGCCACCTTTTGGGGGATATAAAACTGGCGTGGAGACATAAAGCCCCTCTATTATATCTTTTTTAGGACGCGGCAGAGGAAGAAATCAGAGATAAGCATTTTTGGATTTATTGTTGGTTCAATCAACAACACAGCAACTCTTCGGCATAGCGTTATTACTAGTACCGGTTTGTTTAAAGTAGAAGTTTGGAGACATGTTTCAACTTCTTCTTTTTACGCTGTTACCGTCTACGAGGGACACTGGATTATTTTCCTCCAAAAAAGGGCGTGGTCATGAGAGCCTACTCCGGATGACATGTTGCCAAAATAAGAGAAATACACTTTTCACCCCTGTAACTCTCTTTCTCACACTTTTTCATTTGGGGGGGCTCCAAATCCGAATTTTGCCTGGGGCACCAGAAGGGCTAGAGCTGGCCCTGCCAAGGGGTCTGACAGAGAGTCAGTATATGACGAGGTGGGATGAGAACACATTGAATTAGACCATGAATCATTGTGTCAAGCTGTTTTTGGAAAAGTGAGGCATAGAAAATGTTTGCTGTTGAAAACCCATTGAAAAATGCTAATGAGTAAGCAAGTTTTCTAATTCAAAGCAATGACCTGAATACCAAAACTCACTTTTTTTTCAATCTGAGCCGCGAGGCTCAATGTATGAAAAGATAATCAGCAACACAAACATGCACATAAACAAAACCTCGCCCCGCCAGACAGCCGATTCTCTACCGAGACCCAAATCCTCTTCCGCACGCGCACATCTGCAGATTTTGGCTGGTGCTGCCACTGGACCGTGCTGACAACCCCCCCGTGCATCCTCCTGCCCTCTCGGGCTCTCATTCGCCCGTCTTTGTCCTGTGAAGCACCACAGATCCAGTTAGAGGGGGGAGACTGATGCTGGCAGGCCGTGAACACCATCTGCTCCTCTTCACGAGGACAGATCAGCTCAGCCACATTGAACTGACTGGGACTGAACTCACAGGACACTACAGGCATATTGATAGGTGAAAAATACTGTATGACACTCACACTCACTGCTAGTGAATAGTTCTGCATGACAGTATTGTCAGACATGTCGGAGCAGAGCAAGTTAGTATACAGTACTGTAAGACTGTAACAGGGGTGATATTTTTGGAAATATGCTTTCTTGCAGAATGTCTCATATCTGGACCACAGATTAGTGGACATAGTCACTAAAACGTCACCCATTAGTTTGTGGACCACGGTTTTGAAGCCTCGGCTAACTATTTTATTTATGTTTTTTTGCCTAAAGCTAAAGAAGTTGTAGTTTTGTTGCCTAAATCTGAAGAAGTTGTAGTTTTGTTGCCTAAACTTAAAGAAATTAAGTTGTAGTTTTGTTGCCTAAACCTAAAGAAGTTGTAACTGTGTTGCCTAAACCTAAAAAGTTGTAGTTTTATTACCTAAACCTAAAGAAATTAAGTTGTATTTTTTTGCCTAAACCTAAAGAAATTAAGTTGTATTTTTTTGCCTAAACCTAAAAAGTTGTAGTTTTATTGCCTAAACCTAAAGAAGTGAAGTTGTAATTGTTTTGCCTAAACCTAAAAAAGTTGTAGTTTTGTTGCCTAAACCTAAAGAAGTTTTAGTTTTTTTTGCCTAAGCATAAAAAAGTGAAGTTGTAGTTCTGTTGCCTAAACCTAAAGAAGATGTAGTTTTATTGCCTAAACCTAGAGAAGTTGTAGTTTGGTTGTCTTAACCTAACCCCGCACCACAACGTTCCATTCAGGTTTACAACACGTTAGAAGGTGTTGCTTTCACTTTCACTTTTACAACGTAGTAGGTATAGTAGGACCCTAATGACCCACATCTATGGTACATATAGCAACTGATAACCCTTATTTGATGGCCTGATAACAGTCAAATTGGGTGCTTCAGAAACCTATGGGTGTCGTCACAGAGACTATGTCCATATTTTATACAGTCTATGAGATTGACTCGCTTTATGTGTCGTGGTCTTGGTCCCTTTGAGTTCAAATGTTCACATTCTGCTGATGAAGACTGGGATGTGATGAGAGTTTTTACGAAAACTCTTAAGGGCTCTGCTTTCAACTTAATGACTGATCAGTTCGTAGAATCAGTAGATAAACAATTTTGGACTGTTTTGTGACTGTTTTCAGAAATATGTGCATTACATTCACACAAGAATCTGCCCAGTATACAACTGCACTCTCACATTGTTGACCACTGCGCAGGTCCTGCAGTAACAACTGCATTAACAGCAGCTCAAAGGCACCTTGCCCCTTATCTGTGAGTGTGTGTTATTCTTTCAATTTCCCCAGCCACACCCTGGGGGGATTTGTACCAGTGACCTTTGGAGAACGAAGAATCATGTCTGAGTGCTGATGTGAGTAATTATGTTTCCTCTCAGACTGTGAAAGCGCTGTTGGTGACACTGCTACTGTAAAGTGTAAGACTGAATCAGGCTGTCCGTAACTATCTGACCAGTCCAGTCAGAGCTACACTCCTGATGGAGGAGAGGATGTTATACATGCCTCCAGTGTGCAGCAACTGATTTCTCTCTCACTGCACTGAAACATCCCACTGAAAGCTTCAACAAAAATATAAATCAGTGGCCTAAATCACAAGATGAAATGACATCCACATGGCAGCAGCAGTAAAAATAGATCTAACTGTAGGCCTTGTGGTTACAAATATTTCCAGCATCACCGTGACTGAACAAACACTGATCTGCTCCTGCTTTGTCGTCAGAATAACGTTAAGCTAAAAATAGTCTGAAATCAAACAGTCTAGGTTAGGTCGATTGGAGCTGAATTCAGTCCAAGCATTTCCATTTACATAATGCTTGGCAGTTTTATTGGAGAGATATTTGAAACCATAGAGCAGGAGCCACAAAGATTCAGAGATATCACTTAAAACCTAATATTTAACACTGATCTGACCATAAATCAAGAGGTAGGCAGCGGCACACAAGGTACTTTAACTTCTGGGCAACATAAATTATGAACAATAGCTTTGACAATTAATCAGATTAAAAGGGACAGAATATTTTATCTGGGGACAAAATTATTTTAATTATTTGTAAGAATATTGACAAATAAAGCAAAGGGATGATAGCAAGAATAAGAAATATTATTCCTTTCCTAAAGCACAGGAGATGGCAATGTTATTCAGCTGTTTCTGTGTCATCTGGTATTTTTGCGCTCTTACCTTGGGTGAAGCAATATAACTTGTTTAGAACTCAAAACTTGGGACTTGTCTGTCTGGACTTGGGATATGACTCGCAGCTTGTCAGTCTTGACTTGGGACTTGGGGCTTGTCTGTCTTGACTTGGGACTTGTCAGTCTTGACTTGGGACTTGACTTGGGGCTTGCCTGTCTTGACTTGGGACTTGACTTGGGGCTTGCCTGTCTTGACTTGGGACTTGGCTTGGGACATGTCAGTCTTGACTTGGGACTTGGCTTGGGACTTCTCAGTCTTGACTTGGGACTTGACTCAGGACTTTACTGTCTTGACTTGGGACTTGACTCAGGACTTTACTGTCTTGACTTGGGACTTGACTCAGGACTTTCCTGCCTTGACTTGGGACTTGAGTGCAAAGACTTGAGATTTACTTGTGACATGCAAAACAATGCCGCGGTCCCACCTCTGCCTATGACAGACTGGGTAGTACAATTTCTCTATCACTGTCCTGCCCAGCATGTTGGTCCTCCAAATGCAGCAGTGCAGCCCTTAAACTAAGCACCAGTTGTTATTGCTAATTCAGCATTGGTAACTTACACAGTAAAGGCTGTATGTGCTGATGTCACTGCGGGCATGTATCAGCAGAACAGGAACAGTGTGCTGCAGCAGTCTGCTACCAATCGATTCCTGTAGGACAGTTTGCTTCAGGCCTCCTGATGTCTGCAGGATAACATTCATGACATTTATCTTATTATAATTTCCTTTATTGACACCACTCCCTCCTCCTTTTTCCTCTCCCCCAGTAGGGGTCAGAGGTCATGGTCAGAACTGGAAGGGATCAGCTCCAACATCTAAAACCACTGGATTATTTACTAGGAGAAAGTCCTAAAATACCAAATATATCAAAATATGTTTTTTTTTTTCAGTTATGGTGACTTTGATTACAGTTTCCAGAATTATTTTAAGGAGTTGGAAAATAGATTTGCAATGATTTTATGAGTCTATTTGAAAGCTTGGTAGTTTGGAAGTTGGGATCTCTTTGGGTGACCTTTTTTTTATTAAAAAATAATAAGTACTATTGTTCGATTTATTATTATAGGTGACGTATGTAGACTTAATTTATGATAGTGTTCTCTTTTGCTAGTTATTTGTTTAGTTGAATTATTTTCTTGTTTTGCGTAGGCTAAGTAGTCTTTTGTTTTCTTTTGTTTATGATTTGGGTAACACTGTCGGCAACTGCGGGTTATGTAATAGGTAGGAAGATAGGACCAGCATGCACCTGGGTGAGGCAGCGACATCCATGTTTTCTTTGTGCTTTGTTTGCTTGCTTGCTTTTTGGATTAATAAATCATCAATAACACATACATCTTGAATGGACAATAGACTATTTTACCTGCGTATATCACATACCCATATTGCGTCAGTGGCCTTTTGATTTAAGCTAAAACAGTGGGCCAAAGGCCCTATCATCATTGTGTTAACCTCATTTGTAGCTGTAGGCAAGATCGGAGCAAATATGATTAAAAAAAAGTTATTTTTATAAAACGCTCACTATATCCTGACAGTAGTGCATGAGACAGGTAATTTGTGGAAAAAAAAAAAATCATGTGCCTCCGCTGCTCCTAATGGCATCTGCAAGATTTCAAAGACCGGAGGAAAACAACCAATCGGAGCCGAGCTAGAGCCTTGCCGTCTCTGAGCAGCTGTCAATCACTTGCAAACTCCGATCAAACGGTCAAACTAGGCAGCGCTGATCAAATATGAATTTATATTCTGTTACTGTAATGCTTATTTCTCGCCTCAAATGTTTTCAGAAACATCTTGTAGTGTGCTATTTAGGTGTAAAATGAGAAAGTTTGTGACCCGGCAGCCATGTTGAGATCAGTTGAGGAAATACCAAGCACCGCCCACCAGCTGGAGCACAGCCAATAGGAATGCTCTCTCTCTGAATATGACCTGTGATTGGTTAAAGTCTGAAAACAGAGCAGTGAGGAGGTGTAGAAGTCTAGTTTTCTCTCAGAGCACTTGAATTACAAAATGTTGAAAGGTTATTATGGAATTTTTGACCAATGATGCCAGAAAACATACTGCCTACTGCCACTTTAACAGACATTTATCTAATGAAAATCTTCTAGATTGGCACTTTAAAACTTAAATGCCAAAAAAAAAATCCATTTGTGATGGTTGTTTCATTCTGTTCCGTTCTTCATAAACCATACAGAATGGACGGTTAAAGCATTGTACTTGCTTACTTGTGACTTTATTCAGTACGGCAGTCTAACTCTGTTAACTCAGCTCTAGCTAGCATTACTTTGGTCTGTGTCATACTCTAACAGTTACCCAGAACAACATCAACTAGGAACAAACAATCCTATTGTTACAATGGTGAAATTTTCCAATATTTTACTGTGGATTGCTACCTCACCCAGTTTGCTGTCCATTGCAATAACAAAACACTATTTATCGATTTTTGACCAATGAAATAGTTGAAGCTCATTGTCTAAATGAAAAAAAAAATCCTAAAAACTAGTCATCTTGTCAGTGCAGCTTCTGCCCTTTTTGAAATTAGCAGTGTGTACTCATCCTTTTTGAGAAAGTATGTTTCTATGCATAGGTCTTTTATCCCTGCCTATTTCATAGTGAATAATGTCCCTGTGAACCACACCTGTTCTCGGCACTTAACTGTATATTAAAATAAAAAGACGTAGCACAAGGTTTGATCAAGGCGTTGGCTGTTATACATGCAGGTGTTTAGTGCGGCTTTGCAACCCAGATTCTGCTAGTTTGCTGTTTTCGTGCTGCTGCTGATTCTTCGCTTTTGTAAAAATATTGGGTTGTCTTCAAAGCACATAACTTCTTGCTGTATAGCTGTGAATTAACATGCCAGACATTGAAATGGATACCATCTTGAACATCACTGAACAGGGGGTCTACACAACGAGCAATACACTTTAGCATCTTAATAGATACAGTGGCTAGTTGACTTGAAATCACAAAAAAACTACAATTCCCAGAAGCACCTCGGAGTGGAGTTGCCAACCGATGATTGGCCACAACCGGCGTGACGTCACCCACCCTGGTTGCATTTATGTGCTCGCCTGTGGTAGCTCGAGCAGAGGGTTCACCGCTACACTCAGTGAGAGGAGCTCTGCATCCACAGCTCGAGGAGGTGGGTGTGACACACAGACAGACAGCGTCATCATCTTTACCACCGAATAACAGCACGCAGGGATTGTTTACTCCGTCTGTAAGTACACATACTGCTGAGTTAATAACGTTGTTAAGAGATGCAGGCGAAAAAAACAAGACAGAAAGGTCTGTTGTTTGTTCTCTTAATGTGGGCTGGTTGGCGGGTTGTTAGTCTATTGTATTGTATGGTTGGTGGCAGACAGTATGGGGTTGTATGGTGTTTTTATGGTGGCAGACAGTATGGTGTTGTATGGTGTTGCATGGTGGCAGACACTGCTGGCACAGTTGGCACCGACAGACAGACAGACAGAGAGAGAGACAGACAGACAGACAGACAGACAGACGGTGGGTGAGGACTTTGTCTCATGTCTGTGGATTTGTGGGTAGCAGACAATCGCATTTTTGTAAATTGTTTTATTCACCCCCTCAACAGCACCAATGCTCGATTTATTCGACATTTTTCTGTGTATATTAACCCTCCTGCCTCCTGTGAGCTCCTCTTTTGTGTTGCAGCTGCTGTCAAAAGGCGCCTTTGTTTGATGCTGCTGCAGCTAATGACACCACAAAGAAGATCTCATTTAGATCCATACATCATGTTCATTTAGATGATCTAAATGAACATGATGTATGGTTATTTTCAGCGACGATCATTGTTAAGGCGACAGTAAAATGTAAAAATATCAATTTCGCATTGCAAAGGTGTGGGCTTTCACCTATAACCTTTATTCTAATCGAGTCAAAATGAGATTTAGGTAGTTATTTAGTTTTGGCATTAAAGAAAACCTCATACAAATGCTACAAGTTGGTAGTCTTTATGAACAATTAAGGGAGGGGTCTTTTCACTAATTCGATTTTTCATGATGACTCATTCGATCAAATGACACGACAGCTGCTACCAAGTCAGTATTACATTATATTACATTTGAGCACAATGATTCAGCAATCCGCCTTCTGCGCCTCAAACACATGGTTGTGCAAGGAACAGGTGCTCCCTGATGGATAATTCTCCTCCATAATATATGCTCATTTCTCACTAATCTTCATTTTAGATGGTGCATTATTGTCTGCTTGACTCCAGGCCTGTCTGCACCGGGCACTGCCAGCCGTACCCACCCTGATCACAGCCTTTTGTCTCAACAAAATGTGACTTGTGTCGTTCATTAACAATTAGCTTCTGAAAAAGCCCTCCTCCTCCTCCTCCCTCTTGTCTGGTGAAGCGGTTCCGATTGCTCACAGATTGATCTGAATGTCGTTGCTCTGCCACAAGTTAGGAGATAAACAATGGTCTGTGCCTTTTGTGTGGATTGATGGGCGGTGGTTGCTTGCAGTGCTGCAGAAGTCCACAGGGTGTTACCATTGCTCTGGAAATGGTGTAAAACCTCCGCTAGAGGTCACTAATGTTAGAGCCATCTGCTAATATGAATTCATCAGACAGTGAATCACAATCTGACCTTTTTCTTATATTTCCCCTTCAGCTAAATTGACCTGCAACTCACTCTAAAGATGGCAGCTCTCGAAGGTGAATTATATCTCTTTAAGTTAATATTTGAATTTGCTTAATAATTGTGCATCAATGCACTGTTTTACCTATTGTTTATGTGTGTGTTTTCAGATATCCAAGTGAAGGAGCTCGACAAGCGTGCCTCTGGCCAAGCCTTTGAGGTCATCCTGGGTGCTCCTGCCCCAGATGCCAAGAGCGAATTCCCCCTGTCGCCTCCCAAGAAGAAGGATGTCTCGCTGGAGGAAATTCAAAGGAAGCTGGACGCTGCGGAGGAGAGACGCAAGGTAAAAATGTATTCATTGTAATAAATCTTGAGCCCAGAAATTGTAATTTTGCACTGTTTAAATCTGAAACCCTTTTAGTCTCTTACACATCAGCATTTGGATGTTGTTGCGGGGAAACAAAAATGTGTAGTAGCTTATTTTTTTTTTTAACCATCCTATTTTCAGAACCATGAAGCCGAGGTTCTGAAGCACTTAGCTGAGAAGCGCGAGCATGAAAAGGAAGTGCTCCAGAAGGCTATGGAGGAGAACAACAACTTCAGTAAGATGGCAGAGGAGAAGCTCAATCAGAAGATGGAGGCCAACAAAGAGAACCGTACAGCACTTATGGCAGCTATGAATGAGAAATTCAAGGAGAAGGTCAGTGTTTTTTCGTTGATGTTAAATGGATGAAGTTGCACCACTTTCCACCAGGTTGTTGGAACTGAACCCTTTTATTTTTTTCCTGTTCTTTAATAGGACAAGAAGTTGGAAGAGGTGCGAAAGAACAAGGAAACCAAAGACGGCACTGAAGAAGACTAAAGGCTGCAAACAGGGGATTGTATAGGGTTTTTTACGTATCCAAAGATTGATTTATTTTTTGTTTGGCCAGTATTTTTGTTGTGTTCACTACCCACCTTTTTTAAAATACATCCAAGTTCCACTTTGTGAATTTTTCAATTCTCCCGCTATAAGTGTATTTGCGCTGTGGATCATTTCCCCCACTTGTTGAGTCTATTCCATTTGATATGTAGCTTGTCAGTGCAGCTTCTGCCCTTTTTGAAATTAGCAGTGTGTACTTATCCTTTTTGAGGAAGCATGTTTCTATGCATAGGTCTTTTATCCCTGCCTATTTCATAGTGAATAATGTCCCTGTGAACCACACCTGTTCTCGGCACTTAACTGTATATTAAAATAAAAAGACGTAGCACACGGTTTGATCAAGGCGTTGGCTGTTATACATGCAGGTGTTTAGTGCGGCTTTGCTACCCAGATTTTGCTAGTTTGCTGTTTTCGTGCTGCTGCTGATTCTTCGCTTTTGTAAAAATATTGGGTTGTTTTCAAAGCACATAACTTCTTGCTGTGTAGCTGTGAATTAACATGCCAGACATGGAAATGGATACCATCTTGAACATCACAGAACAGGGGGTCTACACATGGAATGCAAACGAGCAATACACTTTGGCATCTCAATAGATACAGTGGCTAGTTGACTTGAACTGTTGTACTAAAACAAATAAAAAAATGTAAACACACTGGTTTTGCTTGCTGTGTCTTGTGGCAGGTTGAGCAACAACACATGCACTCAATGAGCTGATTAGCATGCAAATTATGAGACAGCATGTGAAGTTTTTGATATTGATGTCACCCTGTAGAGCACTGATTCCCAACATGGGGGTCGCCAAAGTTACAGCACTGTGTGCCAAGTTGTTCTAGTCATACAACAGAAATAAAAAATTCTGAATTAATCAAAATAAATTGTGAAAGTGTATAAGGGTTAAGAACATTATGATAGAAGTATATGATGGTCATTCCCATGCTCTATTATGTCTCATAAGTTGTTTCAGCAATTTTTGGGTTGATACCAATTGGTGCTAAATTAAACCATTTTTTAACAATCGAGAATTCATAAAAACAAATTATGAAAAATACAAGACACCAAGACCTCGAGGAACACAGTATAAAAAGCCATGTTTTGATTTGGGATCAAAAACCTCTGACATTTGGAGATTTCTGCAAGAATTGCGTTTTTCGGCAATTAGATGGCGAGCACTTCTGTTGAGTAAATGCTCAGAAATCGTCTTATTGTCAATCTACCTAGGAAAGCCATCCATCCTCTGAATGCCCTAGGTTTTTAGTTTGTAATTGTAAAGTTTCATGAGGCTGTGATTATCCTAGAGGTCACCACAGGTCATTTTATACAGTGAGGTCAGCTTTCCAAAAATGGTTTCACTACAATGAAATGGCTACTATGGGGACTAACATCATCACACATGAATACAACAGGGCTCATTTGATCCACAAGAGTCTCAGCTTTCCAATGATACCCAATTTCTGTAACTGTTTAGGGAGCCCAGTATGCAGAAATATTCAAATACACCATTTTAGTATGGTTGGAAATAACACATTTATATTGCATTAAAAAGACTGCATGTTTTTTGCCCCAAACTGCATGTAATTATCATAAAGTGGGCATGTCTGTAAAGGGGAGACTTGTGGGTACCCATAGAACAAATTTCTGTCAGAGGGTTAAGGAAAACGGTTGGGAACCACTGCTGTAGAGTAAAGTAACTGATCATATACTGGTTATTACTGTCTCATATAGTTACAGACTGTTATGTAAGGATGCTCAGATTGCTCCCTGCTGGAGGAAAGCTGGAAATACTGGCCCTCAGTGTTCATCACATGTTCTTTAGTCATGTGAAACAGTGTGTCATCATCACCGATACAGTGAATTAATACTCGATGATGCTGCTTGTGTGAACTGAAGACCCAACACTTTGAAAGGGACAACCCTTTAAGTTAATGGTGATATATGTACATGTGGGACATCACATCTAATCCCTTCTGTGGTCCAGCATCTGAAAACCTGCAGTCTTTGTCTCCCTCTGCTGGCGATTTAATTAAAGTCCTGGGTGTCAAACATAATTGGGAATCATGCACACAGTTTGTTAATCATGCTATTTACTTTATTCTAGCTCAGACATATTAAACATTTCAAACAATATTGCTTCAGATAGTCCAATTACAAAGATGTTTAGATATAAAGTTGCACATACAGTATTATAAATACTATAATGGATATTTTTTTTAAAACAATTTTCTTTATATGGAGTTTGGCAAAGCAGAAATTAAAGGGAAGGTTATCTTACAATGTTATACAGTATATGAAGCTGGTGTCTATGAGAATAAAATAAACTAGATATAGATTCAATGATTCACTTACAAAAGTAAAGGTCAGGTTTCAAAGACTTGAAACTTGACTTGGACTTTCAAAAACTGACTTGTGCTCTGCCCTGCTTTTTAGTTCATGAAAGTATACATTGTATACTAATGAGATTCAAAAAAATAATATTTTGTTCTTGTATGCGTCCACGGTGAACGGATAATACAAAAACTTGATGAATTGAAGTAAATTCATATCAAAACATCCTTTTACAAACTCACACACTTTAATAGTCTTCTCTATCAAAAAGCAAGCACAACTACAAGTCAAGTATTCTTTTCTGTAGGCCTATGAGGCAAGAATACTGAATTATACTTTTCTTAAGTATATCTTGATCAAAAGATTAAGTAAAAAGACCTGTAAGCCAAGTATACTTAGACTTTTAAGTATACTAGTCAGCATCAGCCAAGTACACTTAGACTTTTTTGTATACTTGTCAGTAGAAGTCAAGTATACTTACACTGTTCTGTATACTTGTCAGTATAAGCCAAGTATACTCAGACTTTGTTGTATACTTGGCAGTATAAGCCAAGTATACTTAGACCTTTTTGTATACTTTTCAGCATAAGCCAAGTATACTTAGACTTTTAAGTATCCTTGTCAGTATGAGCCAAGTATACTTAAGTATACTTTTGTTATGTATATCTCTGATAGGTACATAAAAATAAACTGAAAGTATACTCTCTTTTTTTAAGTTACAAAGAAGTATACTAATAGCACACTTGAATAAACTGCATTTTGGTAAGGGATTTCAAGTCAAGTCACTATTATATAGCCCTCTCAAAAATATGTCTCAGAAGACTATATATTATATGTAAAAAACACATGGCACCCTCTATCTTTAAACCCTTCATCTAGATAAAGACATTTATTTAAAAAATCTCACCGATGACAGCTGCGCCTGTGATTGGTTGCCATACTGACAGAAGTATTCAGATCATTTAATTCTTGAGTAAAGGTAGCAATAAAAAATACTTTACAAGCAAAAGCCCTGCTTTAAAAAAAAACTAAAAGTACAGAAGTATTAGCAGAAAAATATACTCAAAGTATTAAATGCAAAAGTACACTATTATGGTAAGCAGTACTTTTATGTTGCACTTGTCTAAGATGGAGCTAATTCTAATTGCACTGGGTAGTTAAATCTATTGCAGTGCATCATGATTAACTAATCATATGTTCAAATAACTGTGATGGAGTAAAATGTATATTATTTAAGTATAAGTTATATATGCACCTCAAAACTGTACTGAAGCACTTGAGTAAATGTAATAAATTACTTTACAGCACTGCATTTGAGACGGGCACAATGTCTACAGAGACACTACAACCAAATCTGAATGGTGTAGGGTGTTTTATTGA
>CM025840.1:26895763-26908351 GCA_014673565.1 Sebastes schlegelii | reverse complement strand
CATTATAATATTTAATCGCGATTAATGCAAATGAATCAACATGTTTTATCCGTCCAAATTGAACCTTAAAGGGAGAGCCAACAGGCAACAACATGTCAGTGTGTCAGTGTGCTGACTTGACTATGACTTGCCCCAAACTGCATGTGATGATCATAAAGTGGGCATGTCTGTAAAGGGGAGACTCGTGGGTACCCATAGAGCCCATTTACATTCACTGATCTGGAGGTCAGAGGTCAAGGGACCCCTTTGAACATGGACATGATAGTTTTTCCTCCAACATTTAGTGTAAGTTTGGAGCGTTATTTAACCTCCCTCATGACCAGCTAGTCTGACATGGTTGGTACCGATGGATTCATCAGGTTCTCTAGTTTACTATGATACCAGTAGTAAGTAGTAGTAGTAGTAGTAGTTGTAGTAGTAGTAGTAGCAGTAGTAGTATAGTAGCAGCAGCAGCAGTAGTAGTAGTAGTTAGTAGTAGTCGTAGTAGTAGTAGTAGTAGCGTAGTAGTAGCAGCAGTAGTAGAGTAGCAGTAGTAGTAGTAGTATAGTAGTAGCAGTAGCAGTAGTAGTAGTTAGTAGTAGTAGTAGTATGACCTGGTTGGTACCGATGGATTCATCAGGTTCTAGTTTCAGATGATACCAGGATCTTCACTATAGCTTTAAAACTGAGCCGCTACAACCTCCGGAAGATCGATTGCGTTAATGCGTTAAAGAAAATGTTGGCGTTAAAACAATTAACTTTGACAACCCTAGATATTAGGATATCCTAAATCTAGACGATATCTCGTCTCATATCACGATATTGATATAATATGGATATATTGCCCAGCCTTATGTATCCAGTCAGTATGTTGTGTTTGACAGTTTCCTTGTTGAGCTGCAGGAGGATTAGTAACTCAAAGAGGGAATTTGGTACTAAACAGTCTGTAACTTTGATTTGTCGGACTCAGACTGCTGAATCTTCATATTAGTTTCAGTTGAACTTCTGAAGTCATTTCTTACAGTGTAGTTGTGTTATGAAGGGACCACTTCACAGGAGGAATGATTACTGCCACCAATAACTCTTTTAATGTACATATGACATGTGGCTGTTGTTTACAGACACACTTGAACAAATGTGGACCTTTCCTGTAAATGACATAAACCTGCTAAGCTCCCAGATACAGTGAGAAGAAGGCCATGTAATAAATGAAGTAATGAAGTCCAACAAGTCTGATTTAATATTGATCCTCTAATTCCAGACTTGACAGAGATCAGCAGCTTGTTATTGATGTGTGTTGACATGAACAGCTGTATGAATGTTGTGGTGACATCTGGATGATGTCTGTAGAAGGCTGACATTATGATGATCCACAATAACACAATGACAAAGTCACTCTACTCATTTTAGGGAAAAGATCATTGATTAGGACATAGTGATGTTGAGATACACATTAAAACCTGAACACATCTGATTGGATTATAAAGTGATTTTATCTCATCATTTATTCTTTATTCAGATTGAGTGCTGCAGTTTGTCAGAGATCAGCTGTGCTTCTCTGATCAGCTCTGAAGTCCAACCCCTCCCATCTGAGAGAGCTGGATCTGAGTGGAAACAATGAAGGATTCAGGAGTGAAGCTCCTGTGTGGTTTTCTGGAGAGTCCACACTGTAGACTGGAGACTCTGAGGTCAGACACCATTTTTACTTGTGTACTGAGATTAATATGATGTGAAAGTTGTGGTGACACTAAACTGCAGACATCAGGCTGATATTATACTGATCCACACTGAGTCTCTTAATGCTAAAGTCCATTTTCTTCTTCAGTGGTTTAGTCCATTGACTGTGGCAGAGCAATGTTAGCTACAGATTTAAAACCTTCATAATCACAACTCTGACTTTCATCATGTTTCTTTTTTCCAAGAAATGATAAAAATAGATCAATATGAAGAATAAATAAATAATCTCTATTTCAGCTATCAGACAATAATAAATATGTTCAGTATTTTTTTTTTTCTATAAATGTTATGAAGCTATATGATGCTTTTACTGACTGAAGAGTTTAAACTGAAGATGCTTTGATTTTATGACTCCACTATTCCTAAATATATATATTGTAGATGTCTTATCTTAAATATCTTTTGTTCACATTTCCCCAAAATCCATCCTGACATCTTTGACATCTTTAGAAACTTTGAGATGTTGAGTTGAATCTTGAATCAGTTTCTGTGGTTCTTATTTGTGTTTGGCTGCTCAACATGAGTTTGTTAGATGGATCCTCTGGTGGAGCTGTCAGAGTTTAAGAGGTGAAGTCACTACGTCTTTATTGAAGTAGCAGCACGTTGTCATTAATATTAATGAGAGCTCTGTTTCACTGTTTGTATTTGACAGTTTTTAACCTGCATCCTGTTGGCTTCAGGTGTTTGGAGTTTACATTTTCTAAACTTCTACGTTCTAAACCTTCTTCAGCTCTGAACACATTATTAAACATTGAATGATTTCAAGCAGGAACGTTGTCTTCTAAACTTACATCATTTATTCTTTATTCAGATTGATGGCTGCAGTTTGTCAGAGATCAGCTGTGCTTCTCTGGCCTCAGCTCTGAAGTCCAACCCCTCCCATCTGAGAGAGCTGGATCTGAGTACAACAACCTGAAGGATTCAGGAGTGAAGCTCCTGTGTGGTTTTCTGGAGAGTCCACACTGTAGACTGGAGACTCTGAGGTCAGTTCACTGACTCTCTGTTACTGTTATAGATCTTATATGTTTAATTAACAATTGAACCTGATTTATGTACAAACATAACTTACATCCATAAAGTTGTTAATGTCCTTTTCTTCATATTTTCATGTTTCTTGAACTAAATTCAGTCTGCAGTCACTAAAGACTTGTGTTTCTTAAAGAAAGTGTAGAAAATGTCCACTGTTAGTTGTTAAAGTAAATGAATGTTTATCATTGTTGGTAAATGGTCACATCTGGATACAGAAGATCCTCTGAACTAATATTCAGGGTTCCTACGCAGTATGGAGAAGTATGGATTTGATTTTAGAGAGATCAGCAGCTTGGTATTGATGTGTGTTGACATGACATCATGACATGGATTATAAAGTGATTTTTATCTTCATCATTTATTCTTTATTCAGATTGTGGTGCTGCTTGTCAGAGATCAGCTGTGCTTCTCTGGCCTCAGCTCTGAAGTCCAACCCCTCCCATCTGAGAGAGCTGGATCTGAGTACAACACTGAAGGATTCAGATGTGAAGCTGCTGTCTGATCTGGTGAAGAGTCCACACTGTAGACTGGAGACTCTGAGGTCAGTAGAGGGTCGGAGTCGGTCCATGCTGGTTTCAGCAGTATTGTTGTGATGTGTTTCCTCCGTTAAGCTGTGAGAGGAGAACGGTGACACACAGAGAGAGAGACAGTCAGCCAATCAGATCAGCCAGAAGCTTGTTGTGATCATGTGTTAGAGTTGATGTGAAGAAGATGTTGTTGTTGTGTTCATGTCTCCAGGAAATAAAGCTGGATTACAGCTGACAGCATCACATCATGTATAGAGACAGTGGTCCTCATCCATCAAACTGTCGTACCATCAACTCTGATCAGAAAGTGTGTTCTCTCATTGAGAGATAGAACATCATAGAACCATGGTTACATTTAGTAACCATGTGGTCTTTATACAGACCAGAACCTCTGCTGAAGTCCAGTAATCACAGCTGACGTTTTACTGTTCAGTCTGTGTATGAACATGTGGGACCTTTAAAGAGGACCTATCAGGCTGATGTTCAGCTTCATACTTGTATTTTAGGTTTCTACTAGAACATGTTAACATGCTTTAATGTTCAAAAAAACACTTTACTCTTCTTCTACCGACTGTGCTGCAACACCTCTTTACACCCTCTGTCTGAAACGTTCTGTTTGATCTCCTTGTCCAAAAAGACTTCATATTTAGTCGGGCTGTCAGAGTTAACACAATAATAACCTGTTAACGCAAGTTCGTTTAACGCCACTAATTACCTTAACGCATTAACACAACTTGTGATTTTTAGGTTGTAGCAGCTCAGTTTTAAAGCTAGAGTGAAGATACTGGTATCATCTGAAACTACAGAACCTGATGAATCCATCAGTACCAACCAGGTCATACTACTACTACTACTACTACTACTGGTATCATAGTAAACTACAGAACCTGATGAATCCATCGGTACCAACCATGTCAGACTAGCTGGTCATGAAGGAGGTTAAATAACGCTCCAAACTGTCATGTCCATGTTCAAAGGGGTCCCTTGACCTCTGACCTCCAGATCAGTGAATGTAAATGGGTTCTATGGGTACCCACGAGTCTCCCCTTTACAGACATGCCCACTTTATGATCATCACATGCAGTTTGGGGCAAGTCATAGTCAAGTCAGCACACTGACACACTGACAGCTGTTGTTGCCTGTTGGGCTGCAGTTTGCCATGTTATGATTGGAGCATATTGTTTTATGCTAAATGCAGTACCTGTGAGGGTTTCTGGATCAATATCTGTCATTGATTTGTGTTGTTATTGATTTATAATAATAAATATATACATACATTTACATAAAGCAGCATATTTGTCCACTCCCATGTTGATGAAGGGTTAAATACTGGACTACTCCCTTTAAGGTTCATTTAGAACAGATAAAACATGTGAGATTAATTTTGATTAATCGCGATCACTCATGGACAATCATGCGATTAAATCGTGATTAATATATAATGGATTGACAGCCCTAGTAATATCGTGATATGGCATAAGTGTTGTCTCTTCCTGGTTTTAAAGGCTAAATTACAGTAAAGTGATGTCATTTTCTGAACTTACCAGACTGTTCTAGCTGTTCTATTATTGGTCATTTACACAAAAATATTGTGATATTTGATTTTGTCCAAGTCACCCAGCCCTAATACATCTAACTCAGACTGCTGAAGCCTCCGATTAGTTTAAGATCAACGTTACAGGTCATTTTACACACAACAAGACTGTGGATTTAGTCCTCATCTCGTATGCGTCCTTCCTGCATTTGGCAGTTTAAACTGTGTTAATTCTAGTCTGGATTATGTGTTTAACTTGTCTAGTATGCGTTTGTAAAGTGTGCCGCTCTGCTGACCGTAGACTGGTCCATGTCTCTGATTGGTCATGTGCTACAAACCCCGCCCCTTCTATGTGAACGCGCTCACAGCCAGACTGAGAAACCCTGGGTTGACTTACCGAGTTGATCAGAACTGTCGTAGGACCGCTTAGCGGGATCTTGGTTGAGGGGTTAGTTAAACCAGATAAGGAGAAGATACCCTGGGTGTGTTGGACTGGCTTCGTAGTACAGGCCTCTGGTCTGTGAGCTCTGAGCTCAGTGTGTTCACTCCAATACGTTAACATGAGAGCTGAAAGGAAGCTGGCTACGCTGCACAGACTGAAGTCCCTCTGCTCTTTATACTGGATGCTGACTGACAGCTGATGAAGGGAGTCTCTGTAAACACTGATTGATGACTTCTGGTGTCTTCTTCTTCTCTCATCAGATGTGGGTGGTGATCTCTAACCACCATCATCCCTGTGTGTTCCTCTGGACCTGACAGAGTATCATCAGTGTATCTGTCCTTCTGCACAGTCTCTGCAGACACACTGAGACTCCTCCACTCCTTCTGCTCCACACTCCACCACCTCCTCCACCTGGACCTGGGTTTCACTTTGTCTTTATTCATTCATATATTCTGAACCCAAAGTGCCTCTGCAGATTAGTTCTAGGCATACAGAGAATAAGAGTAAAAATAAGGGAATAGTGCTAATAGTGATAACAGTGATAATAGTGATAATAGTGATAATAGTGCTTTAGGGGTTCTCTGTAAGGTTAAGGTCCTCAACTAACATTGAAAGCTTCATAGCATCTTTTTCTTCATATGTTTCAGAGATGAAAAGTAAAGACACAGCTCCTGATGGAAAACATAGAAATTTGGTCTTGATTTCAGGAATCTATTTTTATGTATAAAAAGAATGATTATGGATTATTGATTGCCAGGTCATTCATGTACGGGATCTTTCACAATTGTACCAAATATAACATTTTCCTTTGTTAGATTAGAAAAAAATACAAATTTAGTGGACAACCAAAAATGCAAATCATCCCAGAGAGCATTAGCAAAAATACATTCATAAAATAAATGTTCTGTAGTTTCAATGTGTTCATCACAGAACCAGCAGTTATTGTGATCAAAACCAAAACGGTTTCTTAAGAACTCAGCAGAGGGGGATATTATATATATTTCACTGAGAACCTTAAAGTGAACCTCCTTCACTTTTGGTGCAATAGGACATTTAAAGAATTTCGATCTCAGACTCTCAGCATCTTTTTTAGAGAAAGTTTTAGAATTGAATTTCTGTTTGAAGAGAACGGATATAAGTCTTTAGTAAAGGTGACGTTAGGTAGTTTTAAGTTAATGAGGTTGTGACCATTCACCAAAAGCGAAGGGAGATTGGGGGTTTACATTATCTTGAGATAAATGATATGCCATCACAATTACAGCTTGAGGGATTGCTTTGACAACATTGTTATACTGACCTCTGTCAACGAGGCTGAGTTTAGAACAAAAGCCCTCAAATGGTAGAATGTTTCCTGTATTGTCCAATAAATGCATCACAGATCATATTCCTTTTTCTAACCAATTTTGTAAAAATATGGATTTATTTTTAAGTAATACATTCCGGCAATTCCGTATTGGGGTTTTATGGGGACTATAATTATGCTTGTATCATTTTCCAATAAAGTAAAACCTGTTGATGAAACAAGGATCATTTGACGGGGAGTTTTGTGAAGTCATAGTGCATCTAAGAAGGAAGCCGATGCCTCCTAGTTTAGTAAAAATTTCACTGGGCATATGAAACCAAAAACTTTTTCATGTTTTAGAAATGATCTTAATAGTCTCATTAATGTATTCAATATCAATAGCCTTAAGTCCACCTTCCTCATATTCTTTAACCATAGTGCCTTTCTTAATATAGTGTGTTTTCCTTTTCCAGATATAACTGAAATTAGCTTGGTTTATGGCTTTTATTGCATTTTTGGGAAGTGATAAGGAGTAAGCTGGGTAGATGAATCGGGAAATGCACTCCATTTCTGTAAGAAGAATTCGGCCTGATAGAGATGTCTCTTTGAGACCAGGAATTTAGATGAGATTTACATAATTTAAATATTACTTATATTACAGCAAGAACATAATCGATGTATTGTTAGAAGGTGGCTGCAGTAGAAGAAGAAAGTTTAAGTTAAATGACTGTGAAGTCAGACTAAATCGATTCATAATGCTGTCAGCGAAGCATTCAGACTGAAATAAAACGACAATCACGTCTTTTATCAGTTTTATTTCAGTCAAATATTGACCCTCAGATACTGAGGTGAAAGTCTTAAAGTCACAGTCTGATCATCTGCTGTTCACTTCATACTCTAATACACAGTCAGAGTACTAATACTACAGTGCAGAAATACTACAAGTCCTGCTTTCCAGTAAAAGTACAGAAGTATTAGCATCAAAATCAACCTAAAGTATGAAAAGTTCTGGCCCTCATTATGCAGATGTCAGAGTGATGTTCTTTATAGACCTTTCAACCAGAGTTACAGACGGCTCTACTGTAAAAACAAAGAATAAAAGTCAATAATAATCCAGAAACAAAATATATAAAATAAGATAAAATCATTTAAACAATTCTAGCAAATACCCTCAGTTAAGAAATAAGATAAGATAAGAAACTACTTTATTTATCCTGATACAATGATCGTTTATAGCTTGTGGGAATAATTATAAACAATAATAATAAAAAATAACAAGTAGTATTATACTACTACTACACTATATAATAATAATAATATATATATATAATAATAATAATAATAATAAACAATAAAATATAATAAATTAATTAAATTTAAAAGTGGTAAAGTTCTAGACTTTAGGGACTCCGCACAACACAAAGTGTGAAAGTGCAAATTAAATAAAATAAGTACAAAAATATAATAATAAATAATATAATAATATAATAATAATAATAATAATAATAATAATATAAATTAATAAAAATCAGATAAAGCTAAATATAAATAATAAAATATAAATAATAAAATATAAACACTAAAATAAAGATGAGAAATAATGAGATCTACTGTTAATCCTAACCCTAAACAGCTGTAGTTAGACACAATCATTATAATTAAAATCATAATCACACTGCCCTCCTGTGGACAAAGAGCATAACTACATCTCTTGTTCTTTTATTTTGAAGGATGTAACCGGAAGTGTGTCTTGTATGTAATTCCTCTAACTTGATATTAATGCAGGTGTAGTTACCGACCACTAGAGACATTTTAAACAAAATATTGTAACCTTTATTATGGAGAGGACTGTTTGTGAAACACCTCAGGTTGGACTTCCTTCCTGTTAGCAAATACAAGGGAGTGCTGAGCTTTTATTGTGAAGGGAAAGAGGAAGTGTAATGTGTATAATGTGATGCTACTGGGACTAGAAGGGGAGTCTGAAGATGGGAACGAGTAAAGACGCCAGCAAGTTCAAGCCTCCGTCTCATCGTGTCCTTATTTCACATCATAAATAAGTAGAACCGCACATTAAAGACCGCTCGGTTACACTTCATTATAAGTTTCAATCAAACATTAAGATAGAAGTGGAAAACACTGTTCACAAAACATAATAGACATGACCACTGACTATTTGGCAGACGTTTTTATTTAAATGGCTTTTTTCTTCTTCTTCCTGTTCCTGTACAGTATATGGTCCTACCCCTTCTCCATAACTCCAACAATTAACTCAATATTGATCATATATTCCTGTTTATTTCTATTCCAACCTTGGTAATGAAGTGATATTCTTCCTCGTTAGGTCAGATGATCTTTATGATCTGTTGATAGAGTGTTCCAGCAGCAGGATCTCTCTTTCACACACCGCAGGTGAAAGAGTCTGTCACTGAAACACCTGTTTAATACCGCACGGGGAGAAGCTGCGCCTTTTGTAGTCCATCTTCACAACATTGTAGTTTCACCAGCAGACTGACGTCACTAACATCCACCGCTGTTTTTTACGTTTTCTGTAGTTATTTCAACACTAAATTCACTTCTGAAAGTTTTTGAGGCGAGAAATCAACTGTGTAGATTATTAATATCGGCAGTTTTACGAAGTTAGATGGCGAATCGAACATTTGTTCCACCGTTGTCGAGTTTAGAAGCTCCACAGAATACCGTGACAGCCAGCGAGCGCCTGCCCGGGTCGCTGCCAGCAAGCCGGGTAGTCACGCTCAGAGACCGCTATGAGCTGCTGGAGCTCACTCCGGTCTCGTAGACAAGAGGCTTTTATTTCCTTGTTGACGGAGTTGTTTAAATATCACAACACAGATGTGCATTATAAATTAACAGGAACCTGTGTTTATCTGCCTTTTTGGAGTGAAAAAGCTCCACAATCGCCCGCGGGCGTAGCTCGCTGGAGAGCCGGCCAGTGACGCTCACAGAGCGGCTGCAGAGCGGCAGAGTGGCGAGAGAAAGAGCAGCTTCTGACGGGGCAGAGATTCCTGCTGAGACAACATGACACTTTTAACATTTCTCTAATATCTGGAGGGAGATCAGTCCTTTGCTGTAACTGAAAAAGCAGTTTGAGTAAAGTAAATGTTGTGGATGAATGTTTTATATTTCCCGTCTCTCCTCGTTGATGATCCTGTTTGTCGGACTTCTTTATGAGCTGTCAGAATAAATAGTTTAAACCTGCAGTATCTTATAAAGTAAACAAGCACAACAAAATCAAAGTTGTATTTTTTGATAATATTGTAATAGTGGTACAAGTTAGTTTTGTTGTCCTGTGCTTCAAGAGCTGGTTTGAAGGCTTAAGCCTCGTCTAGCATACTGCTAAATACATCACTTTAACTGTCACATACTGCATACTACTCAGGAGCGCAGTATGCAGTATGTACTGTATACTGCATACTGCGCTCCTGAGTAGTATGCAGTATGCGGTATCGGGTCTTTCCCATTTGTGCCTTTATATGGTTTGACTCCTCTCCTAGTGGATGTTTATTACCGACCGACACGCCCCCTTATTGGATATCAGTTATTGATTGGACGCTGCGCCGATCGGTTTGATCTGATACATCAACATCACTGAGTTTCATACCGGAGTGAAGACAGATCACAGATTAACAGATTTATATTCTAGTTGTGTTCTGATTCACCATCTAGTTCTAATCTGTGTTAACTGTAGGAGTGAACAGCAGACGGAGCATGTTGATGGTGAAGTGATCCAGCAGCAGGAGGACCTGCAGGAGCTCTGCTTCACACACCGTCACTGAAGGAGTCTGACTCTGAGAGGGGTTTATAACCTGACAACAGACCTCAAACTACTTCTGCGTTTATTACAAAGAGTTTTCTTTTGATCTTCTGATATTTCCCCTCATTAACTTTTATTAAGGATCCAGTTAAAATCAGACAGAGAAGGAGAGTTTGTCTTTTATACCTTTTACATCATTTATCCTCATTTCCATTCAGTCACATGAGGCTGATCATTCCTGAGCGTCGGGTTTGATATGAGTTACATCATTTCACTTTTCCCTGAAACATTCAGCCTAATACATAACTTCTACTGTCAGAACATCAATAACTACAGACGCTAATAATGATAATAATATAAAGGTGTTGTGCCTGTAGAGATGGTTCCTGGTCCTCTAAGCAGGACTCAGTCCACAGTAGAGATGGTTCCTGGTCCTCTAAGCAGGACTCAGTCCACAGTAGAGATGGTTCCTGGTCCTCTGAGCAGGACTCAGTCCACAGTAGAGATGGTTCCTGGTCCTCTAAGCAGGACTCAGTCCACAGTAGAGATGGTTCCTGGTCCTCTAAGCAGGACTCAGTCCACAGTAGAGATGGTTCCTGGTCCTCTGCAGGACTCAGTCCACAGTAGAGATGGTTCCTGGTCCTCTAAGCAGGACTCAGTCCACAGTAGAAACACAGACTGCAGCTGTTATTCATGTGCACAGTTTGTTAAACAGGTAACAGACTACAGAGAGAAACACTGCTGCTCTGCCACTGAGAACAACTGAGTGTCTTTATTAGTATTATTAGATCAGTTCAGATATAAACAGCTGTTAAAGCTGACTGACAGCTGATCCAGATGTGATCAGCTGCTGCTGTCATCAGAAACGGACGTCGCTTCAGGTGACGCTTCAGAGGAAAGGACGTTACATTGCTCTTAAAGCGGCTTTCCTCGTTTCCTCTCTCCTCGCATGGTTTCCTTGCGTCTCTCCATGCTTCCCTGGTGGGAGGGACAAAGACGCGAGGAGAGGCACAATGGGAAAAACCCCATGGAAGTGAAAGTAAAGTAACTGCGCAGTTCAGTTAGTCCAGAATCCATTTTGAGAAAACGAGGCAGAGAGGAGACGACTGAAGACTGAAGACTGAAGCAGGGTGAGTGTTAATCCAACATTTTATTATGTTACTGTTAAAGTGTCTGAGTCAGTTTCCTCCCTGTGGACTGTAGAGGAGAGAAATGTTAGAATGAACTCAACAGTTTGATTCATCTGTGAACACAAAGTCATGACTGGCTGAATAATCCTCATTAAAGCTGCTGTAAGCCAAGAAAACAAGCAGAGAGGTAAAGAGAAGTGACCAGGTGGAGCGCTGGCTGCTTCATTATACTGTATACTGTGTGTGAGTGTGCGTGTGGGTGTGTGGAGTGCACGAAGCCACTAGCATCTCTATACAGCTGCTAACGTAGCACAGACTCACACAGGGTGCCGTTACGCCGGGCAGAAACTGGGGAACGATAGTCTGGATGGGCGGGGGAAGAAGGAGGAAAAAGGGGGAGGAAAGGGGGAAGGAAAAGAGGAGGAAAAGAGAGAAAGAGAGAAGAAAACACAATTCTGTTATATCTCTGCCTTACTCCTGAATTAAGCAGGGATATTCGAATTGAATCCAATAACAGAGACCACACGTCTGCTGCTTAGCGCGGTCTCTTTATTTACCTTTCTTCTCCTCCTCCACCCATAATGCCTTTCAACATTCAAACAGTGGCCTGTTAACCCTAGACATGACATCCCCCCTTTCCTTGGAATTAAACTCTTAATTACAGAAAACAAAATCTAGGATTATATTAAGATCAATTTAGCTGCCACATCTTAAATCATATTTCACCAATATCCATTTTGCACTGTTCTGAAATTATCCCTTATAAAACATATTTTCCTTTTAAAGAAATCATTAATCACTACAGTATCTTCAAAAAACTTAAACTGTAACAAATTATTTTCTTTCTAGAAATTGAACAGTTCTATAACCTTCACTGGTTATAAACCACGAACAGTGTGAAATTCTTTTTTTTTTCTCTTTTCAGAATCAGGAACAATACGAAACTCTTTCTGTTATGAAAACTCTTGAACAAGTTATTTACAAGTTATTTACGAACATAATCAGACAATCTACTGGGTGTTCGCCTGACTCTTTGCGGCCTAGAGGGCATCTCGGTGTGCACGTATGTGTCAGAGTCATTTTCTGCATTTGGAGTCTGAGCTACTGCAGTGTGTATATCTTCCTCTAACACTTTATCCATTTCTGTGTTCTCAGC
>CM025840.1:26885516-26895663 GCA_014673565.1 Sebastes schlegelii | reverse complement strand
CTAAATCGACCACCAGGTATCGCTGGTGCGCTGTCAATTCCCATCCAGAATCCATGGATGTATTAAAGGAAGAGAATCGAGCAATGATCCATTTTATCTTTTCAACTAAAGTGTTAATTAAGATGTTGACTTTCTCTTTGGCGTGAGTTGTAAAAAGTAAGATATGTTTAGTATGTGAATAGTGTCCGTAATGTTGGCCTGTTACTGAGTACGAGCAGAGCATCCTCTCAGTGGAGAAGAAAATAGTGCAGGATGGAGGATTAGTCTTTTCAGTTATTGTCTGCTCTCTGTCTTATTGTTTCATTAATATTATTTTCACGTTAGATCTTATGTTAAGATGCCTTAAATCATTTTATGTGCAGTAATTTATTTTCAGTGTTAGATTATTATTTTACTCTGTTTACTTTTGTACTAGAATATACTTCCTAATGGAGGGTTTACTTTGCTTTCACTGCTTCATAAGGTTTTGGACCAGCAGTAGAGATGACAGCCGATGTTGTGGTGAATAAAGTGTTCCCGGTCTCAACCACAATCCAGAACTCCTGTGCCGGTGTTTCCTTTTCTCTGCACCACACCCCATCACACATTAAGAAACACAACACAGAGTCCCAGAGTGTGCAGAGAGGCTCCAGCACATGGGTTACATATGTATGGAGCTGTAGTGTATGCAAAAACATACAGACTACATACTGTACAGATTTACAGTATCTATTCATCAACATGAACCTCATTTCCTCTGTCTATCTACAGTACCCATTTATCATATATCAGACTACATTGTGCTATCTAATATGATAATATAGGCTACATTTACTAAAGGATTAGACACTTCTGAAGATTTGCTTCATATAGTCGACCTACTAAAGTTTTTCAGTTGGACATGTGGTGACTGTTGGATAATGTAAGAGCTCGTCCAAACTGTCATATACTATGTTATACGGTAGTTGAATGCGCTTGTGCATGTACTGTGGGGGGTTTACGAAAGTAACGGAAACGATCCGCTTGTAACTGAACGGCTGTCTGACGGTGTTCATTAAAAGTCAGGAAAGTTAAATAAAGCCTCCATCGCAATTATTTACACAAACATAATAAAAATAGTTTATATTTCATTTAGTTTGCTAATTGCTCGATAATGTAATGAACTAGAACTGGGTTTGTTACTTTATAACAGATGGGACAGGCGACAGATGGATCTTTTGGCAGATTTATTTGGAAAGATAAAAAGTTAAAAACGTTACAAAAAGACTTTGAAGGGACTGTTTGTAACTTCTTACTCGTATAAATCATTGCTGGTCGGTGTTCCATGTGTGCTCGCTTGTGGCTACGCTGTTCAGACTCAGACTCCAACACAAACTACACGGAAGCACCGAAACCTCTTGGTTGTATCTAGTGAAGCCCGTCTGTTAAACAGTGTTGGCCGCGGTCGGAGGACGCGGGGGAGACCGTAGCTTTGATCTCCAGGGCCGGAGTCTCTGCTGTACTCTGCTCCTCTGCCTGCTTGCCTTCACTCAGCTCGCTCCACCTCTCACGTGCATGCTGCTCACTCCACACTGCAGAAGAGTTAGTTTAGCTCTGAGAATATCTAGTGAATGTTCAGTGGACGTTTGTGCAGAAATAACTGCTGCAGCTCCTCCAGACCAACAGAGGTTTCCCATGTCTTGTGAAGTGACGGGGCTCCGCAGAGATAAACGTTATCGTCTCCGAACAAAGCTCCGGTGTTTCCCCTGTTCCCTCCGGCCGCGGTCGGGAGGCTGAGGCAGGAAAAGCCAACACTAGGATCAGCATTGATTCATGGAGAGAACTTCGTCTGGTCAGCTAACATTACTACCAAGCAGCTGAAATATGGTGATATTGTGGTTTTAGCTGACGTGTGTCTCCTCACTGTTTTGATCGATGGTCGTTCATGTCTATTGTAGGGATTTGGCAGTAACAGGTTTGGTTATTAGCAAATTAATTAATAAATAATAATAGAATTGTTAATATTAATACAAATTATTAATAAACAATAATAAACGGGGCACCACCCTGGAATCAGGGACCAATAACCAAAACGTTAATATAGTCTCATTAAATATACTAAACTATCAATTTGGAATGTTGATTAATAATTAAATTAATAACTATAACCAAAATAGATAGTAAAGGTTGAAGGATATCGGAGTTCTTGACATAGCAGAGGTTGGCATTATTCACTTTGCACAACATTAAACAGACCAGCATGTATATTCCACAAACATTTATTTACAAGATAATAAAGGTTTAAAACACAATATTAATCTCATTAAATAACTAAACTAAACAAACCAAACAAAGTGTGTGTGTGTGAGAAAGAGAGAGAGAAAGAGAGAGAGAGAGAGAGAGAGAGAGAGAGAGACAAAATGGCGAGCACTGTAAAACTACAAAGATGGCGGGATCAAAGATGGCCGCCAACATGTCACCACATGGCCTCTTTGTTCTTCGGAACACATGTGCTCAGGAAGGACAGAGAGGGGGGTGATGTGGGGGTTAAGATTATCTGAAGCTGTATGTTTATGATTAAAACTAATTCACAGTTTCTGTATGTGATCTTTATGTGTGTCAGATATGCAGTGGGTTAGAAAAGATGGTTAGTTTGCATGCAAGACCTTGTCTATGTGAAGCATAAACTAAACACATCAGATGTGGCGAAGCCAGCTACCCAAATATCATAACTTCAAATAATATCACAACAGTGAAACTCAATGAATAACATTAAACCAAATCAATACAAGTACATTCTAGAAATCAAAGTTGAACAGCCTTGCTCAACCATGTGCAATTGCTACTGCTAAGGTAAGCTCAGTACGTTACCGATCCATGGAAGAAAAGGGTTTGTAATTCCTTGTGTTGAAGTTGTGGTTCCAAGTCAAAGATGTTGTCTTTGCTCTGCTCAAATCAAGTTGTGCAGATTGGAGGAAGCTATCGCTCCAATACTTCTTCCCAGCAGCTTGATAGCTTGGTGCTAACTTTCTTGCGGTTGGTGCTTGAAGTTAGTCGGTAAAAAGGCAGGCTCTCGCGTCCTCTGCTTAGAAGATCCTTGTGTTCCTATGGCTGTTTCCTAACAGGCCATAGATCAGAGAGCTTAGGTGGGGAGAGCAGCAGTTCACCTCCAGCAGGTCAGCTGGGTTGAAGAAAGAGCAGAAAGAGGAGGAACAAAGAGATTCCTCTGGTTTTGTCCTGGGTGAATTTCACACCTATGTGTGAATGCTATAGTAGCCAATGGCTACTGAGCTGAGTCATCAGCCAATGGCTACTGAGCTGAGCTGAGTCCATGGGTCAAGGATCATGTTACTGAGCTCATGTGGTCACTTGCCACCAGTCACATTGGTGGGTCCCTACACAGAGGAACATGGTTATTTTCAGGTTACCTGCTTCATGTACTACTGTCAGGATATAGTACATATATAGTACATATAAAAGTACTATTATTGTACAAATTTATACTCAATATTTTACGTTGTTGTAAGTCGGTGCGACCTGCACGTCATTCAGCGTCGGCGTTATGGGCGAGTCTTCAGCTCAATTCTCTCCTGACAAAAAAACTAAGCCGAAATACTTTTACAGCTAGGCTATAAATAAAATAAAGTCATACAGTTTGGCAAATGAAGGACTTAACACTGCAATGCAAAATAAAGCACAACACAGTGATAGTTTTGCTAGGACATGTACTTTGGTTTGATTACATTGTTTTCTATTGGAGGGTCCTATCTGGCCGGGAGCAACACGGCGCGACGTTTGGTCTGAAATTCTGTCGGACACCTTGTTCCTATATTTTTCACACTACACTTTTCGCACACTACACACTGCAGAAGAGTTAGTTTAGCTCTGAGAATATCTAGTGAATGTACAGTGGACGTTTGTGCAGAAATAACTGCTGCAGCTCCTCCAGACCAACAGAGGTTTCCCGTGTCTTGTGAAGTGACGGGGCTCCGCAGAGAGAAACGTTATCGTCTCCGACCAAAACTCCGGTGTCTCCTGTTCCCTCCGGCCGCAGTCGGGAGGCTGAGGCAGGAAAAGCCAACACTAGGATCAGCATTGATTCATGGAGAGACCTTTGTCTGGTCAGCTAACATTACTGCCAAGCAGCTGAAATATAGAGTGATATTGTGCTTTTAGCTGACGTGTGTCGCCTCACTGTTTTGAGCGATGCTCGTTCATGTCTATGTAGAGTGAGCACAAGCGCAGCAACAGGACGCTAACTTTCGTTGACTTAATGGCCACAGGTGTCGCTGTTAACAAGACATTTCTGAATTTTACAAACAGTCCCTTTAACTTAAATTGTGCTTATGAAGAAATCAGTCAAACTGTAGAGTAATGTGTTGATCCCCTGTTTATCTCGGCACCTGTCTGTGTGCACATTTTGACCCTGGCACGAGCAAGACGCAGGGCGTGCCTGAGGAGTTATCTGTAGCCTCCAGTACCTCCTCATTTCACTACAGAAACCATAATAAGGTGGCAGTTGGCTGGAGAAGATCACTAGATAACAACCTACTTGCTGTTGGCTATATCGTATATTATTTCCAGTCAATATCACAATATAAAACGTGTGTTTTCTGTTTATAAAGTAGGCTAAAAATGTAGGAAGATAACAACTAATCCATCTATGAAGTGGTTCTGTCTCAGTCTGATCTGAAGCTCAAAGCTGATCTGTACGTGGTTTGTTTACATGACATAACAGAAGTGCAGATTTAACGGATTCAGTGTGGACAGAGAGCGTCAGATGCGCGATGTGGCGCAACAGTTGGACGCTCACATCCAGTTAGGACATGGTGTTAGTTTTTAACCCGTTTCTGTGGACATAATGTATGAGTGCGTGCGCGCCTGTGCGCATAAAGTGACATTATGTATACGCCTCTCTGTCAGTTGATTTCTTTCATGAAACAGAATATTGTTAAGTATACACTTAAACGGACTGTTTGTAACTTTTTACAGGTATAAATCTACCGGGTCGGGATCCCATGCGCGCTCGGGTGTGGCTACGCTGTTCAGACCGCTCCGCTGCCTGCCTGCACTCACACAACGCGCACGTTCTCGGTCCACTCTCACATGCATGCTGCTCACTCCACACTGCAGAAGAGTTAGTTTAGCTCTGAGAATATCTAGTGAATGTTCAGTGGACGTTTGTGCAGAAATAACTGCTGCAGCTCCTCCAGACCAACAGAGGTTTCCCGTGTCTTGTGAAGTGACGGGGCTCCGCAGAGAGAAACGTTATCGTCTCCGACCAAAACTCCGTGTCTCCCCTGTTCCCTCCGGCCGCGGTCGGGAGGCTGAGGGAGGAAAAGCCAACACTAGGATCAGCATTGATTCATGGAGAGACCTTCGTCTGGTCAGCTAACATTACTGCCAAGCAGCTGAAATATAGAGTGATATTGTGCTTTTAGCTTACGTGTGACTCCTCACTGTGTTGAGAGATGCTCGTTCATGTCTATGTAGAGCGAGCACAAGCGCAAGCAACAGGACTCTGACTTTAGTTGACTTAATGGCCACAGGTGTCGCTGTTAACAAGACATTTCTGAAAGTTACAAATAGTCCCTTTAATAAAGGCTATATGAGGTGAAAGAAAGCCCCCTCCCCCTCGTCAAAGCTGATTGCCTGTCCGCTCCTGATACTCTGATTCTCTAGAAGAGACGCACCTGAGAATCGGGCAGTGCTAATAGTCTAACCTGTTAACACGGACGCAGAAATAAAAAAACAACAGGTAACGCAGCCGCCACGCGCTGCTGACGTTCCTGGTGTGAACGGGTTGTAACAGAGTTCTCTTCTGGGGAGGGACCGGTTCAAGTCACGCAGAACAGTTTACTGTAGAACTAAAAGTGATAGATGAAGTCAACCTGAACAGACGAGGAGGAGGAGGAGAGCACATTTCATGGAAATGAACGAGGCCCCGCCCTCCAGCTCTTTTACATATTATATATCGACGAGGACCGAGGGTCAGCAGAGAGCAGCAGCAGGAGGTGAACGTTCCACGGTTGGTTATTGGTGTGCAGAGTCTCATAGTTTGGTCCTCTACAACAGAAGAGACACAAGGTAATGTAGAAATATAGATAGTTGATATTTTATATTAATCATGTTAATGTTTTTTTTATATTTGTGAAGAAATGTATTGAGAATAATTTGGACTGTTTTATATTTAGTGGCTGACCAGGAACGAATAGAGACATGAAGTGAAATAAATAGAAAACTAATCAACAAACAACCAGGTTCCTCTGGAGTTTAGTTTATAGACTCATTGTGTCTCCGTCTGTTTCTCCTGATCCTGACTTCACTCTGGATGTGTTATTAATGTTAACTATGTGAATATCATCTACTACTCCTGTACTGCTTTTTTGTGTTGTGTTTTGTGCGAGCATGAGCAACAGCTCTGCAGCAGCTTCAATTAGTTTCTCTGTCTAGTTTTTCTATTTCGAATATGAAAACGCTTTTAGTGTCCTAGTGGTGTGGTGTCCTAGTGGTGTCCTAGTGTCTTAGTGGTCTAGTAGTGTCCTAGTGGTGTCCTAGTGGTGTCTGTCTAGCTAGTGGTGTCCTAGTGGTGTCCTAGTGGTTCCTAGTAGTGTCTTAGTGGTTTCCTAGTAGTGTCCTAGTGGTGTCCTAGTGGTGTCCTCATATTGTCCTATTAGTGTCCTAGTGGTGTCCTAGTTGTGTCCTTGTAGTATCCTAGTGGTGTCCTCATAGTGTCCTAGTTGTGGTGGAATAATTGATACACAAGTTATCTTTGGAAGGAAGAGGTCCGGAGCTGACGATGTCTTACAAAAGAAGGTTTATTGAAGCTTGATCAAGGAGAATTGTCAGGTCTCCACAATAGATGCTCTCTGCGTGAAGGCCTCACAACTCTGCCCTCCCTCCCCGGCACTCAGTGTCTTACCCCTTATCATGTTATGACTTACTTCGTTCCCCTGGCATCTCTGACCCTGGTTGCCCTATCGACTGGCTCCACGGTCTCTACTACAGGCACAGCTGCACAGATAACGGTGGCTCCTCTAGACAGGACTCCAACCCAAGAATGTCAACAGAGTGACACTCTGACATACACTGACAAACACTTTGACCTTTCTACCAATAAGAGAGGAACTGATGGAAAATTCCATCACAACCCCTCCTTTTTGATCGAAAGATCAACACTACTTACCCCTCCCAGTGTGACATATCAATTTAACAACTGAGCACCAGGGAGAAGTCAGGGCTGATCCACCCCACGCAGTAGTGACTAATTTAAACAGTCAAAATCCAAAAACAGTTACATACCATGATTATTAAAAAAACTCACCCTTAACCTCTAGCAATGACCTACGAGTTCCGTCTTCAAGCCAATTAAGGCCTCATAAGGAAAATTACCTGCAGACCTCCCAAACCCCATAAAGGTCTAGAGAGCTCTATTGACAGAGGTCGCAGGTCACACATCTACTGACAACTGGCCAAAAACTCCGCCTCGATTTCACAGGAGATGGAGCAAAAAGACCAGATGCGCTATCTACTCTATCTGGAAAGGACAAAGGTAAAACCTCAGATCATAAAAGAGGGAAAATCCATATTGTCACATCCGTACAAACCGATCATCTTCAGGGTGAGCTAGGGTGATTTACCCGATTATGTTTCAAATATAACCAAACACACTTGATTAAATGACATCATACGTTACATTTTAAACTTAATATAAAATCAATCTTCCTTCTTATACAAGGAAACAGGATAGATAGAATTAGAAATACATGGCACAAAATTTAAGTAAAGAAGTAATTCATAAATCATAAATCATAAATCATTGCTTCTCTTTTTGAGATAGAGGTATCCTTACCCACAGAGGTACCCGGAAGCAGGATGCAATTTCACCCTCCTTTCGGACACCATCAATGCAGTTCAGACATCCCCCCCCTCAAATCCTCCAGTCTTTTTCTCAATTGTTCCTAAATCAATCATGCAGAATATCAGTTCATTTTACAGAGAATACACTTTTACTATTAATCCCTACAGCCTTTAATATCAGGATACATTGATTCTTATAAAATTCACCAACTAAAATAGAAAACCTTAAACAATTAAACCTTGAGAGAGTAACTGATTCAACTCATTCTCCGTGTTTTCTGTCATCCATGTGATGAGTGTAATGTATGCAGTATCTTTATTGAAAATGTGAGTGTGTGTACTGAGGTGTGTGGCTTAATGTGATGTGTATGTAATGAAATATAAGTATGTGTGTGTGATTACATGTAATATTGCTTTGATTTTAACCCACAGAATCATAGGGATCAATAATGAATAACGTTGATTATATTAGAGTAATACACATCTTCAAAATGATTTATCTATAACTGATTAAGTCTTCTTCTTCAACTCAGGTGCTTTGCGCACCACAGAGCCATCACTGGCGAGAGGTCTCAAGACATACGATGCACAGTGATATGGATGTTTCCTTGCTGGCAAAATCAAACCTCAATCAAACACAAACATGAAAAATAAAAATGATCACATCTGGAGAAATGTGGGATTACATATCACATGTTTCCCTCCCCTTCTCCCTCCTCTTCTTCCTCCTCCTCCTCCTCCAGACTAAGGTCTTCTAACCCTAACCTCTGGACCCAATCTTGAAACTCCGCATTACCAAAAGGCCCAGTCTCTACCTGATGGAGTGCCAGGCCTCCCACACTCACACGGACCTGGGGAGCCTGTAACACGATGCTAGCAGTTTTCTGGACAAGAGCTCTGATTATTGCCCCGAAACATGTGAAGAGGAGAAGGAGAAGAAGAATGGCCGTGTTTGAGTGGTCTCTGGTCTTTAAGTGGCGTTTTTCCTTCATTTAGTTTTGCACGTATGGTATAAATAGATTCAAAATATGTTGTTGGTGGGAGGAGATAGTTATATTCTTGCATCTCTTCAATCCGGGCAGTGTTGTCACAGCCCTCTACGTGACCTTTGACATCTTGATAGCTCACGTCCCAGTCGTAACAAACTGGGTGGAGCTTGAGCTGTTGCTCTGGCTCTTTTCATGGTTGCAAGCACTGGGTTGCTCGTTGTTCTACCGAGCTCAAGGCTCAGCTCGGCACCTGGAACATGAGAGCCCTCATGCTCCGATTTCCCTGAATCAGGTTGCTCAGTCCCCTGACCGAACCCACTCAGCAGTGCGATGAGAAGGAGTGACCATCCTGTCACTTGCCACGTCCCTGCGTGCCCTCTCCCGTAGCACAAGGTAGCATGAACCCATTCTGCTTTGCCCTCGACCTTCAACGCTGTTTTGGTCACCAACAGCACCTATTATGGGCCTTTCACCTGGGAGACAAACAGAGAGCACACCTTGTCCAAGGACTTAATTAGTATTTTGATCACCAACTTTGAAACGGGTGAATTGGCTCCACCGGGGGTTTTGGGAGCCGTTCTGCCACCTGTAAGTGATACCTTTTCAAAACTTTGGTTAGTGCTTTAACATAATCAACCAGGGATTCCTCAGTCCAAAGAAGCAAAGTTTAATGTGGTGTCAACGGGAGACTTGACCCTGTTGACATTGCTCTTCCTATGAGGACCTCTTGTGGGCTTAGCCCTGTCGTAGCACTTTGTGTACTGCAGATGGAGTACAACCCAATTCGTCAGGCCACTTCAGACCTGTTGTCATCATTGTTTTGGTCAACCTCTCCTTGATAGTGGAATTCATTCTCTCAACTTGACCTGAGCTCTGTGCATGGTAGGGAACATTTAACTGCCATGTGAACCCTAATACTGCTGCAAGACCCTGTGTTACTTTTGACACAAAACATGGACCCCGGTCACTATTTATTCCCCTTGGCACCCCAAATCTTGGATGACATCTTTTAGAAGACACTTTACGACTGTTCTAGCGTCCTCTTTCCTTGTTGCGAATGCCTCAGTCCACTTTGAGAACTGATCAGTGATCACCAACAAGTATTTGAAACCTTGTGAATTTGGCATATGTACAAAATCAATCTGTATATTTACAAAAGGGCCCGATGGTGGCGGTAGATGGTCATGTTTTATCGAACTGTTCTTTCTCCTAGTTTGTTTACATGTCATGCATCCGTCTACAAGTGTTTGTGAGACCTTTGTGATGCCTGGCTCAAAACATTGTGAACAAATTACCTCATTCATCCCTCCTTTTCCTACATGTGCAGCCCATGTACTACA
>CM025840.1:26779018-26885416 GCA_014673565.1 Sebastes schlegelii | reverse complement strand
GAAACATGAAGGAGTAACATGAAGGAGTAACACAGAGGAGCGACATGGAGGATTTACATGGAGGAGCAACATGGAAAAGTGACATGGAAATGTGACATGTAGGAGCGACATGGAGGATCGACCTGGAGGAGTGACATGGAGGAACGACATGGAGGAGTTAAATAGCGGATCGACATGGAGGAGGGACATGGTGGAGTGATATTCTGGAGGGAAATTCTGGATTGACATGGAGAAGCGTCATTCTGGAATGACATGGAGGAGCGACAGGGAGGAGTTATATGGATGATCAAGGAGGAGCGACATGGACGATCGACATGGAGTAGTCACATAAAGGAATGACAAGGAGGAGCGACATGGAGGATCGACATGGAGCATCGACATGGAGGAGTGACAAGGAGGAGTAACATACTGGAGTTAAATTCTGGAGTGACATTCTGGAGTGACATGAGGAGCGACATTCTGGGGTGACATGGAGGAGCAACAAGAAGGAGTGATATGGAGAGAAGGGACGAGCGACATGGAGGATCAACATGGAATAGTCACATGGAGGAGCGACAAGGAGGAGTGACATGGAAGAAATGCAGGAGTGACATTGAGGATCGACATTGAGTAGTGACATGGAGGAGTGACAATCAGGAGCGACATGGAGGATTGACATAGAAGAGTAAACATGAAGGATCTACATGGAGGAGTGACATGGAGGAGTTACATGGGGGAGTGACATGGAAGACATGGTGGAGTGACATGGTGGAGCAACATGGAGGATCGAAATGGATGATCGACATGGAGCAGTGACATGGAGGAGTGACATGGAAGTGTGACATGGAGGAGCGACATGGAGGAGTGACATGGAGGAGTGACATATAGCATTGACATGGAGGAGTAAAATGGAGGAGTGACGTGGATGACAGGGAGGAGTGACATGGAGGAGCGAAATAGAGGATCGACATGGAGTGACATTGGGGAGTGACATGGAAGACATGGAGGAGCAACATGGGAGTATTGACATGGAAGATCAACATGGAGGAGTGACATGTTGGAGCGACATTCTGGAGTGACATGGAGGAGGGACATTCTGGAGTGACATGGAAGATCGACATGGAGGAGTAACATGTAGGATCTACATGGAGGAATGACATGGAGGATCGACATGGAGGAGCGACATTGAAGATCGACATGGAGGAGCGACAAGGAGGAGCTACATGGAGGAGCAACATGGAGGACTGACATCGAGGAGGTACATATTGAAGGGACATGGTGGAGCGACATTCTGGATGTTGGGTCTACATGGAGGAATGACATTAAGGAGCGACATTGAGGATCGACATGGAGGAGCGACATTGAGTAGCGACATGGAGAACTGACATGGAGGATCAACAAGGATTAGTGACATGGAGCAGTGACATGGAGGAGAGACATGGACGATCGACATGGAAGAGTCACATGGAAGATCGACTTCGAGGAGTGACATGTAGTATTGACATGGAGGAGTTACATAGAGGAGTGACATGGAAGGAAGGGAGGAGTGACATGGAGGAGCGACATGGAGGAGTGACAAGGAGGTGTGAAATAGAGCATCGAAATGGAGAAGGGACATGGAGGAATGACATTCTGGAGTGACATTCTGGAGGGACATTCTGGACTGACATGGAGGAGTGACATGGAGGATGGACAGAGAGTATTGAAATGGAGGAGGGCATGGAGGAGTGACATTCTGGAGTGACATGGAGGAGCGACATTCTAGAGTGACATGGAGGAGGTACATGGGGGAGTGACTTGGAAGACATGGAGGAGCTACATGGAGGATCGACTTGGAGGATAGACATGGAGCAGTGACATGGAGAAGTGACAAGGAAGAGTGACAAGGAGGAGAAACATGAAGGAGTAACACGGAGGAGCGACATGGAGGATTTACATGGAGGAGCGACATGGAGCAGTGACATGGAAATGTGACATGTAGGAGCGACATGGAGGATCGACATGGAGGAGTGACATGGAAGATAGGGAGGAGTGACATGGAGGATCGACATGAGGGTGTTAAAATAGCGGATCAACATGGAGAAGCGACATGGAGGAGGGACATGGTGGAATGATATCTGGAGTTACACTTCGGGAGGGAATTTTGGAGTGACATGGAGAAGCGTCATTCTGAAATGACATGGAGGAGCGACAGGGAGGGGTGACATGGGAGATGGAGGAGTGACATGTAGGAGCAAAATGGAGGTGTTAAATTGACGATCGATATGGACGAGTGATATGGAGGAGGGAACATGGAGGAGTGACATTCTAGAGTGAACATTCCAGACGGACATGGAGGAGTGACCATGGAGGATGACATGGAAAAATCGACCATGGAGGAGTAATATGTAGGATCTAAATGGTGGAGTGACATGAAGGATCGACATGGAGGAGCGATATGGAGGATCGACACAGAGGAGAGACATTGAGGAGCAACATGAAGGACTGACATGGAGGATCAACAAGGAGGAGTCAACATGGAGTATTTACAAGGATGGACTGACATGGAGGAGTGACATTCTACAGTTAAATTCTGGAGTGACATTTGGAATCAACATGGAGGAGCGACATAGAGGATCGACATGGAGGAGTATCATGGTTGATAGACATGGAGGAGTGATATGGTAGAGATGAAGGAGTGACAACGAGGAGAGAGACATGGAAGGTCGACATGGAGGATTGACATGGAGGAGCGACAATGGAGGAGCAACATGGAGAAGTGACATTCTACAGTTAAATTCTGGAGTGACATTTGGAATCAACATGTGAGGAGCGACATAGAGGATCGACATGGAGGAGTATCATGGTTGATAGACATGGAGGAGTGATATGGTAGAGATGGAGGAGTGACAACGAGGAGAGACATGGAAGGTCCGACATGGAGGAGTAATATGTAGGATCTAAATGGTGGAGTGACATGAAGGATCGACATGGAGGAGCGACATGGAGGAGTGACATGAAGGAGTGACATTGTTGATCGACATGGAGGACTGAAATGGAAAAGCTACATGGAGAAGCGACATAGAGGATCGACATGGAGAATCGACATGGAGGAGTGACATGGAGGAGGGACATTCTGGATTGACATGGATTAGCGACATGGAGGAGCAAGGATGAGCGACATGGAGGAGCGACTTGGAGGAGCGACAGGGATGATTGACATGGAGGAGTGACATGGATGAGTGACATGGAGGATTGTCATGGAAGACACGGAGGAGTGACATAGAGGAGTTACATGGAGGAGTCACAGGAAGGAGGGACAAAGAGGAGTGACATTCTGGAGTGACATGGAGGACTGACATGGAGGGGCAAGGATGAGCGACATGGTGGATCGACATGGAGAACCGACGTGGAGAAGCGTCATCTAGGATCTACGTGGAGGAGCAACATGGAGGAGTGACATGCAGGAGTGACATGGAGGATTGACATGGAGGAGTGACATTGAGGAGTGAAATTAAGGAGTGACATGGAGGAGTGACGGAGGAGTAAGGCAGAGCGACATGGAAGATCGACATTGAGGACTGTCATGGAGGAGTGACATGAAGGAGTGTCATGGAGGAGTTACATGGAGGAGTCACAGGAAGGAGGGACAAAGAGGAGCGACATGTTTTCTCAAACTTTACATTAGAATTCGCTTCCAAGTATCAAATCTTCATTCTGAGCTCAATTCTATGCAAAACTCTTGTTTTCATCACTAGACTCGCTTAACATGTCTTTCTCATCCAAAACCACTCAGGAACACATTTCTCCTCAAGAAACACTGAAACGTGCATTTATATGAAGAATATGTGATTTATTTACAGAAACACATCTGTTATACTGGAAACATTCAAAAAAGAGACAGAATATGAAAAGAAACATTGTTTTCTCAAATTTTACATTAGAATTCGCTTCCAAGTATCAAATCTTCATTCTGAGCTCAATTCTATGCAAAACTCTTGTTTTCATCACTAAACTCGCTTAATATGTCTTTCTCATGCAAAACCACTCAGGAACGCATTTCTCCTCCAGAAACACTGAAACGTGCATTTATATGAAAATGATGTGATTTCTTCAGAAAATAAATCTCTTATATTGGAAACATACAAAACAAGACAGAATATGAAAAGAATCATTGTTTTGTCAAACTTTACATTAGAATTCGCTTCCCAGTATCAAATCTTCATTCTGAGCTCAATTCTATGCAAAACTCTTGTTTTCATCACTAAATTCGCTTAATATGTCTTTCTCATCCAAAACCACTCAGGAATGCATTTCTCCTCAAGAAACACTGAAACGTGCACTTATATGAAAATGATGTGATTTCTTCAGAAAATAAATCTCTTTTATTGGAAACATATAAAACAGGATGAAAATGAAAGGGAATATATTTTTACAATTTTTTTACATAATAGTTGGCCTTTCTGCATCAAACCTTCACACTGACCTCATTTCCATGTAAAACTTTAGTTTTCATCACTAAACTTGCTTAAACTGTTTTAAAAAAAATCCATTGTATGATATGTCGAAAAATTTCTTGGAAAAAAAGTCAAAGTATAGTATTTCAAAAAATGTCATGAAAACAAGTTATACTACTACTATATATTTTGATTTTTTTTTTAAAAAAAGTCATACTATATTGTATATCGAAAGATTTCATGAAAATAATTCATAGCAAAAATGAATTGTATAACATGACGAACAAAGTTAAACTATATCTTGTCGAAAAATTTCATGAAAAAAAAAATTAATTGTATAATAAATCGAAAAATGTCTTGGAAAAAAAAATCGAAAAAATTCATTGTATAAAATCATGAAAAAAATCATGAAAAAAAAGTAGCGTATAAGATGTCGAAAATTTTCTTGAAGAAAAGTCAAAGTATAGTTTTTCAAAAAATGTCATGAAAAAAAAGTTATAGTATAGCATTTTGAAATTTTTTGGAAAAAAATACAATATTGTATATGTCAGCGACATTGAAGATCGACATGAAGGAGTAACATGTTGGATCCACATGGAGGAATGACATGGAGGATCCACATGGAGGAGCGACATTGAGGATCGACAATGAGGAGCGACATTGAGGAGTGACATGGAGGAGCGACATTCCGGATTGACATGGAAGATCGACATGGAGGATTAACATGTAGGATCTAAATGGAGGAGTGACATGGAGGGTTAACATGGAGGAGCGATATGGAGGATCGACAAGAAGGAGCAATATTGAGGAGCAATATACATGAAGTAGTGATATGGAAGACAGGGAGGATCGACATGGAGGAGTGACATGGAGGGTCGACATGGAGGAGTGACATGGAGGAGGAATATGGAGGAGTGACATTCTGGAGTGACATTCAGGAGGAACATTCTGGAGTGACATGGAGGTATCGACATTGAGTAGTGACATGGAGGAGTGACAAGAAGGAGCGACACAGAGCAGTGACATGAAGGAGCAACATGGAGGATTGACATAGAGGTGTAACATGAAGGATCTGCATGGAGGAGCTACATGGAGGAGGTACATGGGGGAGTGAAATGGAAGACATGGAGCAGTGACATGGTGGAGAAACATGGAGGATTGAATTGGAGGATCGACATGGAGCAGTGACATAAAGGATTGACATGGAAGTGTGACATGGAAGAGTGACATGGAGGATCGACATGGAGGAGTGACATGGAGGAGCGACATGGAAGAGTTACATGGAGGAGTGACGTGGAAGACAGGGAGGAATGACATGGAGGAGTGCAAAAGAGGATCGACATGGAGCAGTGACATGGAGGAGCGACACTGAGGATCGATATGAATAAGTTACATGGAGGAGCGACACATTGGAGTGACATGGAAGATATGGAGGAGTGACATGGAGGAGCAACATAGAGTATCGACATGGAGGATCAACATGGAGGAGTGACATTGAGGAGCTACATGGAGGTGCGACATCACGGAGCGACATGGAGGTCTGACAACGAGGAGGTACTTTCTGGAGGGACAGGGTGGAGCGACATTCTGGAGTGACATGAAGGAGCGACATTCTGGAGTGACATTCTGGAGTGACATTGATGAGAGATATGGAGGATTGACATAAAGGAGTAACATGAAGGATCTACATGGAGGAGCTACATAGAGGAGGTACATGGGGGAATGACATGGAAGATATGGAGGCGTGACATGGTAGAACGACATTGAGGATCGAAATGGAGGATTGACATGTAGCAATGACATGGAGGAATGACAAGGAGGAGCGACATGGAGGAGTAACAAGGAGGAGCAACATCGAGCAGTGACATGGAATTGTGACATGGAGGTGTGACATATAGGATCAACATGGAGGACTGACATGGAGGAGCGACATGGCGGAGTGACATGGAGGAGTGACATGTAGTATTGACATGGAGGAGTTACATAGAGGAGTGAGGTGGAAGAAAGGGAGGAGAGACAAGGAGAAGCGACATGGAGGAGCAAAATAGAGGATCGACATGGAGGAGTGACTTGGAGGAGCAACATTCTGAAGTGACATGGAGGAGTGAAATGGAGGAGCGACATGGAAGATCGACATGAAGGAGTGACATGGAGGAGCGACATGGAAGAGCGACATGGAGGATCGACATGGAGGAGTGACATTGAGGAGCAACATGGAGGACTGACATGGAGGAGCAACATGGCAGAGCGACTAGGGGGAGCTACATGGAGTAGCGACATCACGGAGCGACATGGAGGACTGACATGGAGGAGTGACATGGAAGGTCGACATGGAGGAGGAATATGGAGGAATGACATTCTGGAGTGACTTGCAGGAGGGACATTCTGGAGTGACATGGAGGTATCGACATTGAGTAGTGACATGGAGGAGTGACAAGAAGGAGCGACACAGAGGAGTGACATGGAGGAGCAACATGGAGGATTGACATAGAGGTGTAACATGAAGGATCTGCATGGAGGAGTGACATGAAGGAGCGACATGGTGGAGCAACATGGAGGATTGAAATGGAGGATCATCATGGAGCAGTTACATGGAGGAGTGACATGGAAGTGTGACATGGAGGAGTGACATGGAGGATCGACATGGTGGAGTTACATGGAGAAGGGACATATATGATTGACATGGAGGAGTTACATGGAGGAGTGACGTGGAAGACAGGGAGGAATGACATTGAAGAGCGCAATAGAGGATCGACATGGAGCACATTGAGGAGTGGAATGGAGGAGCGACATGGAAGAGTGACATGGAGGAGCGACATGGAAGAGCGACATGGAGGATCTACATGGAGGAGCAACATCACGGAGCGACATGGAAGACTGACAACGAGGAGATACAGTCTGGAGGAACATGGTGGAGCGACATTCTGGAGTGACATGGAAGAGCGATATTGAGGATCAACAAGGAGGAGCGACATTGAGGAGCAACATGGAGGACTGACATGGAGGATCAACATGGAGGAGTCGACATGGAGTATTGACAAGGAGGACTTACATGGAGGAGTGACATCCTACAGTTAAATTCTGGTGTGAAATTCTGGAGTGATATGGAGGATCTACATGGAGGATCGACATGGAAGAGTATCAAGGTTGATCGACAAAATGGAGGAGTGACATGGTAGAGATGGAGGAGTGATATGGAGGAGAGACATGGAAGATCGACATGGAGGATCGACATGTAGGAGTGACATTCTGGAGTTAAATCTGGTTGACATGGAGGAGCGACATTCTGGAGTGACATGGAGGAGCGACATGGTGGAGTGATATAGAAGACATGGAGGAGTGACATGGAGGATCGACATTGAGCAGTGACATGGAGGAGTGACAAAGAGGAGCGACATGGAGGAGTGATATGGAGGAGTGACATTTTGGAGGGACATTCTGGAGGGACATTCTGGAGTGACATTGATGAGAGATATGGAGGATTGACATAGAGGAGTAACATGAAGGATCTACATGGAGGAGCAACATAGGGGAGTGACATGGAAAACATGGAGCAGTGAAATTGGGGAGCAACATAGAGGATCGACATGGAGGATCGACATGAAGCAGTGACAAGGAGGAGTGAAATGGAGGAGCGACATTCTGGACTGACATTCTGGAGTGACATTGAAGACATGGAGGAGTGAAATGGGGGAGTGACATGGAAGATGGGGAGGATTGACATGTAGGAGCAAAATGGAGGTGTTAAATTGAGGATGGACATGGAGAAGTGATATGGAGGAGGGACATGGAGTAGTGACATTCTGGAGGGGCATTCTGGATTGACATGGAGGAGTGACATTCTGGAGGGGCATTCTGGATTGACATGGAGGAAGGACATGGAGGAGTGACATTCTGGAGTTAAATTCTGGATGGACATTCTGGATTGACATGGAGGAGCAACATTCCCGAGTGACATGGAGGAGTTTTATGGATGCGCAATTAGGAGCGACATGGAGGATCGAACCGGAGGAGTGACATGGAAGACATGGAGTGACATGGAGGATTGACATTGAGTAGTGACTTGGAGTAGTGACAAGGAGGAGTGACATGAAGGAGTAAGAAGGAGGAGCGACATGGAGGTGTGACATGGTGGATCGACATTCTGGAGTGACATGGAGAAGCGGCATTCTGGTGTGACATGGAGGAGATACATGGAGGAGTGATATGGAGGAGCAGGGACGAGAGACATAGAGGATCGACATGGAAAAGTCACATGGAGGAGTGTCAGGAGTGACATGGAACACATGGTGGAGTGACATTGAAGATCGACATTGAGGATCGAAATGGAGGATCGACATGAAACAGTGACATGGAGGAGTGACATGGAGGAGTGACATGGAGGATCGCCATGGATGAGTGACATGGGGGAGCGACATGGTGGAGTGACTTGGAGGAGTGACATGTAGGTTGACATGGAGGAGTGACGTGGAAGACAGGGAGGAATGACATGGACGAGCGCAATAGAGGATCGACATGGAGCACATGGAGGAGTGAAATGGAGGAGCGACATGGAGAAGTGATATGGAGGAGGGACATGGAGTAGTGACATTCTGGAGGGGCATTCTGGATTGACATGGAGGAGTGACATTCTGGAGGGGCATTCTGGATTGACATGGAGGAAGGACATGGAGGAGTGACATTCTGGAGTTAAATTCTGGATGGACATTCTGGATTGACATGGAGGAGCAACATTCCCGAGTGACATGGAGGAGTTTTATGGATGAGCAATTAGGAGCGACATGGAGGATCGAACCGGAGGAGTGACATGGAAGACATGGAGTGACATGGAGGATGGACATTGAGTAGTGACTTGGAGTAGTGACAAGGAGGAGTGACATGAAGGAGTAAGAAGGAGGAGCGACATGGAGGTGTGACATGGTGGATCGACATTCTGGAGTGACATGGAGAAGCGGCATTCTGGTGTGACATGGAGGAGATACATGGAGGAGTGATATGGAGGAGAAGGGACGAGAGACATAGAGGATCGACATGGAAAAGTCACATGGAGGAGTGTCAGGAGTGACATGGAACACAAGGTGGAGTGACATTGAAGATCGACATTGAGGATCGAAATGGAGGATCGACATGAAACAGTGACATGGAGGAGTGACATGGAGGAGTGACATGGAGGATCGCCATGGATGAGTGACATGGGGGAGCGACATGGTGGAGTGACTTGGAGGAGTGACATGTAGGTTGACATGGAGGAGTGACGTGGAAGACGGGGAGGAATGACATGGACGAGCGCAATAGAGGATCGACATGGAGCACATGGAGGAGTGAAATGGAGGAGCGACATGGAGGATCGACATGGAGGAGTGACATGGAGGATCGACATTGAGGAGTGGAATGGAGGAGCGACATGGAGGATTGACAGTATGGAGTAACATTGAGGATCGACATGGAAGAGTGACATGGAGGAGCGACATGGAAGAGCGACATGGAGGATCTACATGGAGAAGCGACATCACGGATCGACATGGAAGACTGACAACGAGGAGGTACATTCTGGAGGAACATGGTGGAGCGACATTCTGGAGTGACATGGAGGAGCGACATTCTGGAGTGACATGGAGGAGCGATATGGAAGATCGACATGGAGGAGTAACATGTAGGATCTAAATGGAGGAACTCCTCCATCCATGTAGGATCGACATGGAGGATCGACAAGGAGGAGTGACATTGAGGAGCAACATGGAGGGTTGACATGGAGGATCGACATGGAGGAGCGACATAGAGGATTGACATGGAGGAGTATCAAGGTTGATCGACATGGAGAAGTGACATGGAGGACTGACATGGTAGAGATGGAGGAGTGACATGGAGGAGAGACATGGAAGATCGACATGGAGGATCGACATGGAAGAGTGACATTCTGGAGTTAAATCTGGATTGACATGGAGGAGCGACATTCTAGAGTGACATGGAGGAGCGACATGGTGGAGGGATATGGATGAGCAAGGAAGAGCGACATGGAGGATCAACATGTGTCGACATGGAAGATATGGAGGAGTGACATGGAGGATCGATGTGGAGGAGTAACAAGGAGGAGCGACATGGAGGATCGACATGGAGGAGCGACATCAAGCAGTGACATTCTGGAGTTCAATCTGGAGTGACATGGAGGAGCGACATTCTGGAGTGACATTCTTGAGGGACATTCTGGAGTGACATTGAGGAGCGACATGGAGGAGGGACATGGAGGAGTAATATTCTGGAGTTAATTTCTGGAGTGACATGGAGGAGCGACATTCTGGAGTGACATGGAGGAGCGACATGGAGGAGCGACACGGAGGAGCGACATGGAGGTCTCACAACGAGGAGCGACATTCTGGATGAATCTGTTGACCAACAAAATTTTCAATTGCAGGTGCTTAGCAGGAAATTGACCATAATTCATTGACCATTAGCAAATCATCATAAATCTTGGTAGATATCTTCAGTACATTTTTGGGAAGAGGCGTACCAAAGCATTTTCCGCTTGACACATAAGGGGCGCCACAAAAATCAGAAACTTGTATCGCAAGATCCGGTAGACAGAATTTTATCAAATTTGGTGCACATACTCTGGGGGCAAGTATTAACCAAGATCTATAGTGTCATATTGATCGGGGCATGTGAGCGTGGCCTATTTAGCATTTTATGCAAAATTATGCCTTTGCTCAATTTGCTGTGAGCTGGAATGAGCTAGAGACATGAGACTTGGTACCATAACTGTTCATGATGAAATAATGCTTCATATAAAATATGAAAACAATTGGCCACATGGTGGCGCTATAACAATTTTCAAAGCCAGCCCCCTTACACCATAAGTCCTATTAATTTGAAATTTGACAGACATGCGCTGCTGAATGTGATCTAAAAAAAAGTCTCTTGGACCACGAAAGTTCACCAACTAAATTTTCCGCCATGTTGAATTTTTTGAAAAACACATTTTTGACATCTCCTCAAAAATGACCGTAGGTCTGATTGCTGGCATATTTTCTGCGAATCATTATTGGACCAGGCTCATCAAAGGTTGCATAAAGCTTGTTGATATGTTATTGTGTTGTGAAGATATTGACCAATTCATTTTTAAGGGGCGGGCTCAGCACGTCAATAGACCTAACTTCACAAGCCTTTGGCCCATCATCTCCAAACTTGCAGCATATGTTCACAAGAGTAGTTGAAACATCCGCTGAAAGTTTCATTCAAATCGACCCATAGAGGGGTGCTTTGAGCGATATGCCGCTTGCGGCTTTAATTCATTTTAAATTGATATAACTATATGGATGTGGAAATATGTTTTATATATTTCATGTTTATTCTTTTACAATGTAATTGTAACCTGTGTTGAAATGTACCACTATACGATCACAATGTACAACTCTAGTTTTCATCACTAAGCCAAAGAATGCATTTCTCCTCCAGAAACACTGAAAAGTGGATTCATATGAAAAATGTGAAATTTCTTCACAGAAAAACATTTCTTGCATTGGAAACACACAAAAAAAGGATAAATATGAAAGGGAACACAGTTTTCCAAAATATAATATGATAGTTTTGGAATCCAGGCATCAAACTGTCAGTCTGAGCTGAATTCCATGTAAAACGCTACTTTTCATCACTAAACTCGCTTAATATGTCTTTCTCATGCAAAACCACTCAGAAACGCATTTCTCCTCCAGAAACACTGAAACGTGCGTTTATATGAAGAATATGTGATTTATTTACAGAAATACATCTGTTATACTGGAAACATACAAAAAAGAGACAGAATATGAAAAGAAACATTGTTTTCTCAAACTTTACATTAGAATTCACTTCCAAGTATCAAATCTTCATTCTGAGCTCAATTCTATGCAAAACTCTTGTTTTCATCACTAAACTCGATTAATATGTCTTTCTCATGCAAAACCACTCAGGAACGCATTTCTCCTCAAGAAACACTGAAACGTGCATTTAGGAGGAGCGACACTGAGTATCGATATGAATAAGTTACATGGAGGAGCGACACATTGGAGTAACATGAAAGAAATGGAAGAGTGACATGGAGGAGCAACATGGAGTATCGACATGGAGGATCAACATGGAGGAGTGACATTGAGGAGCTACATGGAGGTGCGACATCACGGAGCGACATGGAGTTCTGACAACGAGGAGGTATATTCTGGAGGGACAGGGTGGAGCGACATTCTGGAGTGACATGGAGGAGCGACATTCTGGAGTGACATGTAAGATCGACATGGAGGAGTAACATTTAGGATCTAAATGGAGGAGTGACACGGAGGATTGACATGGAAGAGCGATATGGAGGATCGACAAGGAGGAGTAACATTGAGGAGCAACATGGAGGACTGACATGGAGGAGCAACATGGCAGAGCGACTAGGGGGAGCTACATGGAGTAGCGACATCACGTGGCGACATGGAGGACTGACATGGAGGGTCGACATGGAGGAGGAATATGGAGGAATGACATTCTGGAGTGACTTGCAGGAGGGACATTCTGGAGTGACATGGAGGTATCGACATTGAGTAGTGACATGGAGGAGTGACAAGAAGGAGCGACACAGAGGAATGACATGGAGGTGTAACATGGAGGATCTGCATGGAGGAGTGACATGGAGGAGCGACATGGAGGAGCGACATGGAAGAGCGACATGGAGGATCTACATGGAGGAGCGACATCACGCAGCGACATGGAAGACTGACAATGAGGAGGTACATTCTGGAGGAACATGGTGGAGCGACATTCTGGAGTGACATGGAGGAGCGATATGGAAGATCGACATGGAGGAGTAACATGTAGGATCTAAATGTCGGAGTTACATGTAGGATCGACATGGAGGATCGACAAGGAGGAGTGACATTGAGGAGCAACATGGAAGACTGACATGGAGGAGTGACATCCTACAGTTAAATTCTGGTTTGAAATTCTGGAGTGACATGTAGGATCTACATGGAGGATTGACATGGAGGATCGACATGGAGGAGCGACATAGAGGTTTGACATGGAGGAGTATCAAGGTTGATCGACATGGAGAAGTGACATGGAGGAGTGACATGGTAGAGATGGAGGAGTGACATGGAGGAGAGATATGGAAGATCGACATGGAGGATCGACATGGAAGAGTGACATTCTGTAGTTAAATCTGGATTGACATGGAGGAGCGACATTCTAGAGTGACATGGAGGAGCGACATGGTGGAGGGATATGGATGAGCAAGGAAGAGCGACATGGAGGATCAACATGTGTCGACATGGAAGACATGGAGGAGAAACATGGAGGATCGATGTGGAGGAGTAACAAGGAGGAGCGAAATAGAGGATCAACATGAAGGAGTGACATGGAGGAGGGACATAGAGGAGTGGCATTCTGGAGTGACATTCTTGAGGGACATTCTGGAGTGACATGGAAGAGCGACATGGAGGAGGGACATGGAGGAGTAACATTCTGGAGTTAATTTCTGGAGTGACATGGATGATCGACATGGAGGATCGACATGGAGGAGCGACATGGAGGAGCTACATGGAGGTGCGACATCACGGAGCCATATGGAGGTCTGACAACGAGGAGGTACATTTTGGAGGGACAGGGTGGAGCGACATTGTGGAGTGACATGTAAGATCGACATGGAGGAGTAACATGTAGGATCTAAATGGAGGAGTTACATGTAGGATCGACATGGAGGATCGACAAGGAGGAGTGACATTGAGGAGCAACATGGAAGACTGACATGGAGGAGTGACATCCTACAGTTAAATTCTGGTTTGAAATTCTGGAGTGACATGTAGGATCTACATGGAGGATTGACATGGAGGATCGACATGGAAGAGTGACATTCTGGAGTTAAATCTGGATTTACATGGAGGAGCGACATTCTAGAGTGACATGGAGGAGCGACATGGTGGAGGGATATGGATGAGCAAGGTAGAGCGACATGGAGGATCAACATGTATCGACATGGAAGACATGGAGGAGTGACATGGAGGATCGATGTGGAGGAGTAACAAGGAGGAGCGAAATAGAGGATCAACATGAAGGAGTGACATGGAGGAGGGACATGGAGGATTGCATCCTGGAGTGACATTCTTGAGGGACATTCTGGACTGACATGGAGGAGCGACATGGAGGAGGGACATGGAGGAGTAACATTCTGGAATTAATATCTGGAGTGACATGGAGGAGCGACATTGTGGAGTGACATGGAGGATCGACATGAAGCAGTGACATAGAAGAGTGACATTGAGGATCGACATGGAGGAGTCCACATGGAGTATTGACATGGAGGAACGACATTCTAGAGTGACATGGAGGAGGTACATGGGGGAGTTACTTGGAAGACATCGAGGAGTGACATTGAGGAGCTACATGGAGGTGCAACATCACGGAGAGACATGGAGGTTTGACAACGAGGAGGTACATTCTGGAGGGACAGGGTGGAGCGACATTCTGGAGTGAAATGAAGGAGCGACATTCTGGAGTGACATTCTGGAGTGACATTGATGAGAGATATGGAGGATTGACATAAAGGAGTAACATGAAGGATCTACATGTAGGAGCTAAATAGAGGAGGTACATGGGGGAATGACATGGAAGATATGGAGGCGTGACATGGTAGAACGACATTGAGGATCGAAATGGGGGGTTGACATGTAGCAGTGACATGGAGGAATGAAAAGGAGGAGCGACATGGAGGAGTAACATCGAGCAGTGACATGGAATTGTGACATGGAGGTGTGACATATAGGATCAACATGGAGAAGTGACATGGAGGAGTGACATGTAGTATTGACATGGAGGAGTTACATAGAGGAGTGACGTGGAAGAAAGGGAGGAGAGACAAGGAGGAGCGACATGGAGGAGCGAAATAGAGGATCGACATTGAGGAGTGACTTGGAGGAGCGACATTCTGGAGTGACATGGAGGAGTGAAATGGAGGAGCGACACGGAAGATCGACATGAAGGAGTGACATGGAGGAGCGACATAGAAGAGCGACATGGAGGATCGACATGGAGGAGTGACATGGAAGAGCGACATGGAAGAGCGACATGGAAGAGCGACATGGAGGAGCTACATGGAGGTGCGACATCACAGAGCGACATGGATGTCTGACAACGAGGAGGTACATTCTTGAGGGACAGGGTGGAGTGACATTCTGGAGTGACATGTAAGATCGGCATGGAGGAGTAACATGTAGGATCTAAATGGAGGAATGACATGGAGGATTGAAATGGAAGAGCGATATGGAGGATCCACAAGGAGGACTGACATGGAGGGTCGACATGGAGGAGGAATATGGAAGAATGACATTCTGGAGTGACTTGCAGGAGGGACATTCTGGAGTGACATAGAGGTATCGACATTGAGTAGTGACATGGAGGAGTGACAACAAGGAGCGACACAGATGAGTGACATGGAGGAGCAAAATGGAAGTGTGACATGGAGGAGTGACATGGAGGATCGACATGAGTGACATGGATAAGCGACATGGTGGAGTGACATGGAGAAGTGACATATAGGATTGACATGGAGGAGTTACATGGAGGAGTGACGTGGAAGACAGGGAGGAATGACATGGAGGAGCGCAATAGAGGATCGACATGGAGCACATTGAGGAGTGAAATGGAGGATTGACATGGAGGAGTGACATGGAGGATCGACATGGAAGAGTGACATGGAGGAGCGACATGGAAGAGCGACATGGAGGATCTACATGGAGGAGCAACATCACGGAGCGACATGGAAGTCTGGAGGAACATGATGGAGCGACATTGAGGATCAACAAGGAGGAGCGACATTGAGGAGCAACATGGAGGAGCGACATGGAACACATGGTGGAGTGACATTGAGGATCGAAATGGAGGATCGACATGAAACATTGACATGGAGAAGTGACATGGAAGTGTGACATGGAGGAGTGACATGGAGGATCGACATGGAGGAGTGACAAGGAGGAGCGACATGGCGGAGTGACATGGAGGAGTAACATGGAGGCTTGACGTAGAAGACAGGGATTAGTGACATTGAGGAGCGAAATAGAGGATCAACATGAAGGAGTGACATGGAGGAGGGACATGGAGGAGTGGCATTCTGGAGTTACATTCTTGAGGGACATTCTGGATTTACATGGAGGAGCGACATGGAGGAGGGACATGGAGGAGTAATATTCTGGAGTTAATTTCTGGAGTGACATGGAGGAGCGACATTCTGGAGTGACATGGAGGAGCAACATTGAAGATCGACATGGAGGAGCGACATTGAGGATCGACATGGAGGAGCGACATTGAAGATCGACATGGAGGAGCGACATTGAGGATCGACATTGAGGTCTCACAACGAGGAGCGACATTCTGGATGAATCTGTTGACCAACAAAATTTTCAATTGCAGGTGCTTAGCAGGAAATTGACCATAATTCATTGACCATTAGCAAATCATCATTAATCTTGGTAGATATCTTCAGTACATGTTTGGGAAGAGGCGTACCAAAGCATTTTCCGCTTGACACATAAGGGGCGCCACAAATATCAGAAACTTGTATCGCAAGATCCGGTGGACAGAATTTTATCAAATTTGGTGCACATACTCTGGGGGCAAGTATTAACCAAGATCTATAGTGTCATATTGATCGGTGCATGTGGGCGTGGCCTATTTAGCATTTTATGCAAAATTATGCCTTTGCTCAATTTGCTGTGAGCTGGAATGAGCTAGAGACATGAGACTTGGTACCATAACTGTGCATGATGCCATAATGCTTCACATAAAATATGAAAACAATTGGCCACATGGTGGCGCTATAACAATTTTCAAAGCCAGCCCCCTTACACCATAAGTCCTATTAATTTGAAATTTGACAGACATGCGCTGCTGAATGTGATCTAAAAAAAAGTCTCTTGGACCACGAAAGTCCACCAACTAAATTTTACGCCATGTTGAATTTTTTGAAAAACACACTTTTTGCTGGCATATTTTCTGCGAATCATTATTGGACCAGGCTCATCAAAGGTTGCATAAAGCTTGTTGATATGTTATTGTGTTGTGAAGATATTGACCAATTCATTTTTAAGGGGCGGGCTCAGCACGTCAATAGACATAACTTCACAATTCTCCAAACTTGCAGCATATGTTCACAAGAGTAGTTGAAACATCCGCTGAAAGTTTCATTCAAATCGACCCATAGAGGGGCGCTTTGAGCGATATGCCGCTTGCGGCTTTAATTCATTTTAAATTGATATAACTATGTGGATGTGGAAATATGTTTTATATATTTCATGTTTATTCTTTTACAATGTAATTGTAACCTGTGTTGAAATGTACCACTATACGATCACAATGTACAACTCTAGTTTTCATCACTAAGCCAAAGAATGCATTTCTCCTCCAGAAACACTGAAAAGTGGATTCATATGAAAAATGTGAAATTTCTTCACAGAAAAACATTTCTTGCATTGGAAACACACAAAAAAAGGATAAATATGAAAGGGAACACAGTTTTCCAAAATATAATATGATAGTTTTGGACTCCAGGCATCACACTGTCAGTCTGAGCTGAATTCCATGTAAAACGCTAGTTTTCATCACTAAACTCGCTTAATATGTCTTTCTAACCCAAAACAACTCAGGAACGTATTTCTCCTCAAGAAACACTGAAACGTGCATTTATATGCAGAATATGTGATTTATTTACAGAAATGCATCTGTTATACTGGAAACATACAAAAAAGAGACAGAATATGAAAAGAAACATTGTTTTCTCAAAATTTACATTAGAATTCGCTTCCAAGTATCAAATCTTCATTCTGAGCTCAATTCTATGCAAAACTCTTGTTTTCATCACTAAACTCGCTTAATATGTCTTTCTCACCCAAAACCACTCAAAACGCATTTCTCTTTCAGAAACACTGAAACGTGCATTTATATGAAGAATATGTGATTTATTTACAGAAACACATTTGTTATACTGGAAACATACAAAAAAGAGACAGACTAAGAAAAGAAACATTGTTTTCTCAAATTTTACATTAGAATTCACTTCCAGGTATCAAATCTTCATTCTGAGCTCAATTCTATGCAAAACTCTTGTTTTCATCACTAAACTCGCTTAATATGTCTTTCTCACCCAAAACCACTCAGGAACGCATTTCTCCTTCAGAAACACTGAAACGTGCATTTATATGAAGAATATGTGATTTATTTACAGAAACACATCTGTTATACTGGAAACATACAAAAAAGAGACAGACTAAGAAAAGAAACATTGTTTTCTCAAATTTTACATTGGAATTCGCTTCCAAGTATCAAATCTTCATTCTGAGCTCAATTCTATGCAAAACTCTTCTTTTCATCACTAAACTCGCTTAATATGTCTTTCTCATACAAAACCACTCAGAAACGCATTTCTCCTCAAGAAACACTGAAAAGTGCGTTTATATGAAGAATATGTGATTTATTTACAGAAACACATCTGTTATACTGGAAACATACAAAAAAGAGACAGAATATGAAAAGAAACATTGTTTTCTCAAATTTTACATTAGAATTCTCTTCCAAGTATCAAATCTTCATTCTGAGCTCAATTCTATGCAAAACTCTTGTTTTCATCACTAAACTCGCTTAATATGTCTTTCTCACCCAAAACCACTCAGGAACGCATTTCTCCTTCAGAAACACTGAAACGTGCATTTATATGAAGAATATGTGATTTATTTACAGAAACACATCTGTTATACTGGAAACATACAAAAAAGAGACAGACTAAGAAAAGAAACATTGTTTTCTCAAATTTTACATTGGAATTCGCTTCCAAGTATCAAATCTTCATTCTGAGCTCAATTCTATGCAAAACTCTTCTTTTCATCACTAAACTCGCTTAATATGTCTTTCTCATACAAAACCACTCAGAAACGCATTTCTCCTCAAGAAACACTGAAAAGTGCGTTTATATGATGAAGAATATGTGATTTATTTACAGAAACACATCTGTTATACTGGAAACATACAAAAAAGAGACAGAATATGAAAAGAAACATTGTTTTGTCAAATTTTACATTAGAATTCGCTTCCAAGTATCAAATCTTCATTCTGAGCTCAATTCTATGCAAAACTCTTGTTTTCATCACTAAACTCGCTTAATATGTCTTTCTCACCCAAAACCACTCAGGAACGCATTTCTCCTTCAGAAACACTGAAACGTGCATTTATATGAAGAATATGTGATTTATTTACAGAAACAAATCTGTTATACTGGAAACATACAAAAAAGAGACAGACTAAGAAAAGAAACATTGTTTTCTCAAATTTTACATTAGAATTCGCTTCCAAGTATCAAATATTCATTCTGAGCTCAATTCTATGCAAAACTCTTGTTTTCATCACTAAACTCGCTTAATATGTCTTTCTCATGCAAAACCACTCAGGAACGCATTTCTCCTCAAGAAACACTGAGACGTGCATTTAGGTGGAGCGACACTGAGGATCGATATGAATAAGTTACATGGAGGAGCGACACATTGGAGTGACATGGAAGATATGGAAGAGTGACATGGAGGAGCAACATGGAGTATTGACATGGAGGATCAACATGGAGTGACATTGAGGAGCTACATGGAGGTGCGACATCACGGAGCGACATGGAGGTCTGACAAAGAGGAGGTACATTCTGAAGGGACAGGGTGGAGCGACATTCTGGAGTGACATGGAGGAGCGACATTCTGGAGTGACATGTAAGATCGACATGGAGGAGTAACATGTAGGATCTAAATGGAGGAGTGACATGGAGGAGTGACATGGAAGAGCGACATTCTGGAGTGACATGAAGGAGTGACATTGATGAGAGATATGGAGGATTGACATAAAGGAGTAACATGAAGGATCTACATGTAGGAGCTAAATAGAGGAGGTACATGGGGGAATGACATGGTAGAACGACATTGAGGATCGAAATGGAGGATTGACATATAGCAGTGACATGGAGGAATGACAAGGAGGAGCGACATGGAGGAGTAACAAGGAGGATCAACATCGAGCAGTGAGATGGAATTGTGACATGGAGGTGTGACATATAGGATCAACATGGAGGAGTGACATGGAGGAGTGACATGTAGTATTGACATGGAGGAGTGGCGTGGAAGAAAAGGAGGAGAGACAAGGAGGAGCGACATAGAGGAGCGAAATAGAGGATCGACATGGAGGAGTGACTTGGAGGAGCGACATTCTGGAGTGACATGGAGGAATGAAATGGAGGAGCGACATGGAAGATCGACATGGAGGAGCGACATGGAAGAGTGACATGGAAGAGCGACATGGAGGAGCTACATGGAGGTGCGACATCACGGAGCGACATGGAGGTCTGACAACGAGGAGGTACATTCTGGAGGAACAGGGTGGTGCGACATTCTGGAGTGACATGTAAGATCGAAATGGAGGAGTAACATGTAGGATCTAAATGGAGGAGTGACATGGAGGATTGACATGGAAGAGCGATATGGAGGATCGACAAGGAGGACTGACATGGAGGAGTGACATGGAGGAGTGACAAGAAGGAGCGACACAGAGGAGTGACATGGAGGAGCAACATGGAGGATTGACATAGAGGTGTAACATGAAGGATCTGCATGTAGGAGCGACATGGTGGAGTGGAATGGAGGAGCGACATGGAGGACTGACAGGATGGAGTAACATTGAGGATCGACATAGAAGAGTGACATGGAGGAGCGACATGGAAGAGCGACATGGAGGATCTACATGGAGGAGCGACATCACGGAGCGACATGGAAGACTGACAACGAGGAGGTACATTCTGGTAGGACAGGGTAGAGCGACATTCTGGAGTGACATGAAGGAGCGACATTCTGGAGTGACATTCTGGAGTGACATTGATGAGAGATATGGAGGATTGACATAAAGGAGTAACATGAAGGATCTACATGTAGGAGCTAAATAGAGGAAGTACATGGGGGAATGACATGGAAGACATGGAGGCGTGACATGGTATAACGACATTGAGGATCGAAATGGAGGATTGACATGTAGCAGTGACATGGAGGAATGACAAGGAGGAGCGACATGGAGGAGTAACAAGGAGGAGCAACATCGAGCAGTGACATGGAATTGTGACATGGAGGTGTGACATATAGGATCAACATGGAGGAGTGACATGTAGTATTGACATGGAGGAGTTACATAGAGGAGTGACGTGGAAGAAAGGGAGGAGAGACATGGAGGAGCGACATGGAGGTGCGAAATAGAGGATCGACATGGAGGCGTGACTTGGAGGAGCGACATTCTGGAGTGACATGGAGGAGTGAAAAGGAGGAGCGACATGGAAGATCGACATGAAGGAGTGACATGGAGGAGCGACATGGAAGAGCGACATGGAGGAGCTACATGTAGGTGCGACATCACAGAGCGACATGGATGTCTGACAACGAGGAGGTACATTCTGGAGGGACAGGGTGGAGCGACATTCTGGAATGACATGTAAGATCGGCATGGAGGAGTAACATGTAGGATCTAAATGGAGGAATGACATGGAGGAATGACATGGAAGAGCGATATGGAGGATCGACAAGGAGGACTGACATGGAGGAGTGACATGGAGGAGTGATATGGAAGACAGGGAGGAGTGACATGGAGGGTCGACATGGAGGAGTGAAATGGAGGAGGAATATGGAGGAATGACATTCTGGAGTGACTTGCAGGAGGGACATTCTGGAGTGACATAGCGGTATCGACATTGAGTGACAAGAAGGAGCGACACAGAGGAGTGACATGGAGGAGCAACATGGAAGTGTGACATGGAGGAGTGACATGGAGGATCGACATGGAGTGACATGGAGAAGCGACATGGAGAAGTGACATATAGGATTGACATGGAGGAGTTACATGGAGTAGTGACGTGGAAGACAGGGAGGAATGACATGGAGGAGCGCAATAGAGGATTGACATGAAGCACATTGAGGAGTGAAATGGAGGAGCAACATCACGGAGCGACATGGAAGACTGACAACGAGGAGATACAGTCTGGAGGAACATGGTGGAGCGACATTCTGGAGTGACATGGAGGAGCGACATTGAAGATCAACAAGGAGGAGCGACATTGAGGAGCAACATGGAGGATCTACATGGAGGAGCGACATCACGGAGTGACATGGAAGAGCGATATGGAGGATCGACAAGGAGGAGCAACATTGAGGAGCAACATGGAGGACTGACATGGAGGAGCAACATGGCAGAGCGACTAGGGGGAGCTACATGGAGTAGCGACATCACGTGGCGACATGGAGGAGTGACATGGAGGGTCGACATGGAGGAGGAATATGGAGGAATGACATTCTGGAGTGACTTGCAGGAGGGACATTCTGGAGTGACATGAAGGTATCGACATTGAGTAGTGACATGGAGGAGTGACAAGAAGGAGCGACACAGAGGAGTGACATGGAGGAGCAACATGAAGGATTGACATAGAGGTGTAACATGAAGGATCTGCATGGAGGAGTGACATGGAGGAGCGACATGGTGGAGTGGAATGGAGGAGCGACATCACGAAGCGACATGGAGGTCTGAAAACGAGGAGGTACATTCTGGAGGGACATGGAGGATTGACAGGATGGAGTAACATTGAGGATCGACATGGAAGAGTGACATGGAGGAGTGACATGGAAGAGCGACATGGAGGATCTACATGGAGGCGTGACATCACGCAGCGACATGGAAGACTGACAACGAGGAGGTACATTCTGGAGGAACATGGTGGAGCGACATTCTGGAGTGACATTGAGGAGCGATATGGAAGATCGACATGGAGAAGTAACATGTAGGATCTAAATGTAGGAGTTACATGTAGGATCGACATGGAGGATCGACAAGGAGGAATGACATTGAGGAGCAACTTGGAAGACTGACATGGAGGAGTGACATCCTACAGTTAAATTCTGGTTTGAAATTCTGGAGTGACATGTAGGATCTACATGGAGGATTGACATGGAGGAGTATCAAGGTTGATCGACATGGAGAAGTGACATGGAGGAGTGACATGGTAGAGATGGAGGAGTGACATGGAGGAGAGACATGGAAAATCGACATGGAGGATCGACATGGAAGAGTGACATTCTGTAGTTAAATCTGGATTGACATGGAGGAGCGACATTCTAGAGTGACATGGAGGAGCGACATGGTGGAGGGATATGGATGAGCAAGGAAGAGCGACATGGAGGATCAACATGTGTCGACATGGAAGACATGGAGGAGAAACATGGAGGATCGATGTGGAGGAGTTACAAGGAGGAGCGAAATAGAGGATCAACATGAAGGAGTAACATGGAGGAGGGACATGGAGGAGTGGCATGGAGGAGTCCACATGGAGTATTGACATGGAGGAACGACATTCTAGAGTGGCATGGAGGAGGTACATGGGGGAGTTACTTGGAGGAGTGACATGGAGGATTGACAAGGAGGAGCAACATTGAGGAGCAACATGGAGGACTGACATGTAGGAGCAACAAGGCAGCGCAACTAGGGGGAGCTACATGGAGTTGCGACATCACGTGGCGACATGGAGGACTGACATGGAGGGTCGACATGGAGGAGGAATATGGAGGAATGACATTCTGGAGTGACTTGCAGGAGGGATACTCTGGAGTGACATGGAGGTATCGACATTGACTAGTGACATGGAGGAGTGACAAGAAGGAGCGACACAGAGAAGTGACATGGAGGATTGACATTGAGGTGTAACATGAAGGATCTGCATGGAGGAGCGACATGGTGGAGTGGAATGGAGGAGCGACATGGTGGACTGACAGGATGGAGTAACATTGAGGATCGACACGGAAGAGTGACATGGAGGAGCGACATCACGGAGCGACATCACGGAGCGACATGGAAGACTGACAACGAGGAGGTACATTCTGGAGGGACAGGGTGGAGCGACATTCTGGAGTGACATGAAGGAGCCACATTCTGGAGTGACATTCTGGAGTGACATTGATGAGAGATATGGAGGATTGACATAAAGGAGTAACATGAAGAATCTACATGGAGGAGCTACATAGAGGAGGTACATAGGTGAATGAGATGGAAGACATGGAGGCATGACATGGTAGAACATTGAGGACATTGAGGATCGAAATAGAGGATTGACATGTAGCAATAACATGGAGGACTGACAAGGAGGAGCGACATGGAGGAGTAACAAGGAGGAGCAACATCGAGCAGTGACGTGGAAGAAAGGGAGGAGAGACAAGGAGGAGCGACATGGAGGAGCGAAATAGAGGATCGACATGGAGGAGTGACTTGGAGGAGCGACATTCTGGAGTGACATGGACGAATGAAATGGAGGAGAGACATGGAAGATCGACATGAAGGAGTGACATGGAGGTCTGACAACGAGGAGGTACATTCTGGAGGGACAGGGTGGAGTGACATTCTGGAGTGACATTCTGGAGTTAAATCTGGTTGACATGGAGGAGCGACATTCTGGAGTGACATGGAGGAGCGACATGATGGAGTGATATGGATGAGCAAGGAGTAGCGACATGGAGGATCAACATGTGTCGACATGGAAGACATGGAGGAGTGACATGGAGGATCGACATTGAGCAGTGACATGGAGGAGTCACAAAGAGGAGCGACATGGAGGAGTGATAAGGAGGAGTGACATTCTGGAGTGACATTCTGGAGTGACATTGATGAGAGATATGGAGGATTGACATAAAGGAGTAACATGAAGGATCTACATGTAGGAGCTAAATAGAGGAGGTACATGGGGGGAATGACATGGAAGACATGGAGGCGTGACATGGTAGAACGACATTGAGGATCGAAATGGGGGGTTGACATGTAGCAGTGACATGGAGGAATGAAAAGGAGGAGCGACATGGAGGAGTAACATCGAGCAGTGACATGGAATTGTGACATGGAGGTGTGACATATAGGATCAACATGGAGAAGTGACATGGAGGAGTGACATGTAGTATTGACATGGAGGAGTTACATAGAGGAGTGACGTGGAAGAAAGGGAGGAGAGACAAGGAGGAGCGACATGGAGGAGCGAAATAGAGGATCGACATTGAGGAGTGACTTGGAGGAGCGACATTCTGGAGTGACATGGAGGAGTGAAATGGAGGAGCGACACGGAAGATCGACATGAAGGAGTGACATGGAGGAGCGACATAGAAGAGCGACATGGAGGATCGACATGGAGGAGTGACATGGAAGAGCGACATGGAAGAGCGACATGGAAGAGCGACATGGAGGAGCTACATGGAGATGCGACATCACAGAGCGACATGGATGTCTGACAACGAGGAGGTACATTCTTGAGGGACAGGGTGGAGTGACATTCTGGAGTGACATGTAAGATCGGCATGGAGGAGTAACATGTAGGGTCTAAATGGAGGAATGACATGGAGGATTGAAATGGAAGAGCGATATGGAGGATCCACAAGGAGGACTGACATGGAGGGTCGACATGGAGGAGGAATATGGAAGAATGACATTCTGGAGTGACTTGCAGGAGGGACATTCTGGAGTGACATAGAGGTATCGACATTGAGTAGTGACATGGAGGAGTGACAACAAGGAGCGACACAGATGAGTGACATGGAGGAGCAAAATGGAAGTGTGACATGGAGGAGTGACATGGAGGATCGACATGAGTGACATGGATAAGCGACATGGTGGAGTGACATGGAGAAGTGACATATAGGATTGACATGGAGGAGTTACATGGAGGAGTGACGTGGAAGACAGGGAGGAATGACATGGAGGAGCGCAATAGAGGATCGACATGGAGCACATTGAGGAGTGAAATGGAGGATTGACATGGAGGAGTGACATGGAGGATCGACATGGAAGAGTGACATGGAGGAGCGACATGGAAGAGCGACATGGAGGATCTACATGGAGGAGCAACATCACGGAGCGACATGGAAGTCTGGAGGAACATGATGGAGCGACATTGAGGATCAACAAGGAGGAGCGACATTGAGGAGCAACATGGAGGAGCGACATGGAACACATGGTGGAGTGACATTGAGGATCGAAATGGAGGATCGACATGAAACATTGACATGGAGAAGTGACATGGAAGTGTGACATGGAGGAGTGACATGGAGGATCGACATGGAGGAGTGACAAGGAGGAGCGACATGGCGGAGTGACATGGAGGAGTAACATGGAGGCTTGACGTAGAAGACAGGGATTAGTGACATTGAGGAGCGAAATAGAGGATCAACATGAAGGAGTGACATGGAGGAGGGACATGGAGGAGTGGCATTCTGGAGTTACATTCTTGAGGGACATTCTGGATTTACATGGAGGAGCGACATGGAGGAGGGACATGGAGGAGTAATATTCTGGAGTTAATTTCTGGAGTGACATGGAGGAGCGACATTCTGGAGTGACATGGAGGAGCAACATTGAAGATCGACATGGAGGAGCGACATTGAGGATCGACATGGAGGAGCGACATTGAAGATCGACATGGAGGAGCGACATTGAGGATCGACATTGAGGTCTCACAACGAGGAGCGACATTCTGGATGAATCTGTTGACCAACAAAATTTTCAATTGCAGGTGCTTAGCAGGAAATTGACCATAATTCATTGACCATTAGCAAATCATCATTAATCTTGGTAGATATCTTCAGTACATGTTTGGGAAGAGGCGTACCAAAGCATTTTCCGCTTGACACATAAGGGGCGCCACAAATATCAGAAACTTGTATCGCAAGATCCGGTGGACAGAATTTTATCAAATTTGGTGCACATACTCTGGGGGCAAGTATTAACCAAGATCTATAGTGTCATATTGATCGGTGCATGTGGGCGTGGCCTATTTAGCATTTTATGCAAAATTATGCCTTTGCTCAATTTGCTGTGAGCTGGAATGAGCTAGAGACATGAGACTTGGTACCATAACTGTGCATGATGCCATAATGCTTCACATAAAATATGAAAACAATTGGCCACATGGTGGCGCTATAACAATTTTCAAAGCCAGCCCCCTTACACCATAAGTCCTATTAATTTGAAATTTGACAGACATGCGCTGCTGAATGTGATCTAAAAAAAAGTCTCTTGGACCACGAAAGTCCACCAACTAAATTTTACGCCATGTTGAATTTTTTGAAAAACACACTTTTTGCTGGCATATTTTCTGCGAATCATTATTGGACCAGGCTCATCAAAGGTTGCATAAAGCTTGTTGATATGTTATTGTGTTGTGAAGATATTGACCAATTCATTTTTAAGGGGCGGGCTCAGCACGTCAATAGACATAACTTCACAATTCTCCAAACTTGCAGCATATGTTCACAAGAGTAGTTGAAACATCCGCTGAAAGTTTCATTCAAATCGACCCATAGAGGGGCGCTTTGAGCGATATGCCGCTTGCGGCTTTAATTCATTTTAAATTGATATAACTATGTGGATGTGGAAATATGTTTTATATATTTCATGTTTATTCTTTTACAATGTAATTGTAACCTGTGTTGAAATGTACCACTATACGATCACAATGTACAACTCTAGTTTTCATCACTAAGCCAAAGAATGCATTTCTCCTCCAGAAACACTGAAAAGTGGATTCATATGAAAAATGTGAAATTTCTTCACAGAAAAACATTTCTTGCATTGGAAACACACAAAAAAAGGATAAATATGAAAGGGAACACAGTTTTCCAAAATATAATATGATAGTTTTGGACTCCAGGCATCACACTGTCAGTCTGAGCTGAATTCCATGTAAAACGCTAGTTTTCATCACTAAACTCGCTTAATATGTCTTTCTAACCCAAAACAACTCAGGAACGTATTTCTCCTCAAGAAACACTGAAACGTGCATTTATATGCAGAATATGTGATTTATTTACAGAAATGCATCTGTTATACTGGAAACATACAAAAAAGAGACAGAATATGAAAAGAAACATTGTTTTCTCAAAATTTACATTAGAATTCGCTTCCAAGTATCAAATCTTCATTCTGAGCTCAATTCTATGCAAAACTCTTGTTTTCATCACTAAACTCGCTTAATATGTCTTTCTCACCCAAAACCACTCAAAAACGCATTTCTCTTTCAGAAACACTGAAACGTGCATTTATATGAAGAATATGTGATTTATTTACAGAAACACATCTGTTATACTGGAAACATACAAAAAAGAGACAGACTAAGAAAAGAAACATTGTTTTCTCAAATTTTACATTAGAATTCACTTCCAGGTATCAAATCTTCATTCTGAGCTCAATTCTATGCAAAACTCTTGTTTTCATCACTAAACTCGCTTAATATGTCTTTCTCACCCAAAACCACTCAGGAACGCATTTCTCCTTCAGAAACACTGAAACGTGCATTTATATGAAGAATATGTGATTTATTTACAGAAACACATCTGTTATACTGGAAACATACAAAAAAGAGACAGACTAAGAAAAGAAACATTGTTTTCTCAAATTTTACATTGGAATTCGCTTCCAAGTATCAAATCTTCATTCTGAGCTCAATTCTATGCAAAACTCTTCTTTTCATCACTAAACTCGCTTAATATGTCTTTCTCATACAAAACCACTCAGAAACGCATTTCTCCTCAAGAAACACTGAAAAGTGCGTTTATATGAAGAATATGTGATTTATTTACAGAAACACATCTGTTATACTGGAAACATACAAAAAAGAGACAGAATATGAAAAGAAACATTGTTTTCTCAAATTTTACATTAGAATTCTCTTCCAAGTATCAAATCTTCATTCTGAGCTCAATTCTATGCAAAACTCTTGTTTTCATCACTAAACTCGCTTAATATGTCTTTCTCACCCAAAACCACTCAGGAACGCATTTCTCCTTCAGAAACACTGAAACGTGCATTTATATGAAGAATATGTGATTTATTTACAGAAACACATCTGTTATACTGGAAACATACAAAAAAGAGACAGACTAAGAAAAGAAACATTGTTTTCTCAAATTTTACATTGGAATTCGCTTCCAAGTATCAAATCTTCATTCTGAGCTCAATTCTATGCAAAACTCTTCTTTTCATCACTAAACTCGCTTAATATGTCTTTCTCATACAAAACCACTCAGAAACGCATTTCTCCTCAAGAAACACTGAAAAGTGCGTTTATATGATGAAGAATATGTGATTTATTTACAGAAACACATCTGTTATACTGGAAACATACAAAAAAGAGACAGAATATGAAAAGAAACATTGTTTTGTCAAATTTTACATTAGAATTCGCTTCCAAGTATCAAATCTTCATTCTGAGCTCAATTCTATGCAAAACTCTTGTTTTCATCACTAAACTCGCTTAATATGTCTTTCTCACCCAAAACCACTCAGGAACGCATTTCTCCTTCAGAAACACTGAAACGTGCATTTATATGAAGAATATGTGATTTATTTACAGAAACAAATCTGTTATACTGGAAACATACAAAAAAGAGACAGACTAAGAAAAGAAACATTGTTTTCTCAAATTTTACATTAGAATTCGCTTCCAAGTATCAAATATTCATTCTGAGCTCAATTCTATGCAAAACTCTTGTTTTCATCACTAAACTCGCTTAATATGTCTTTCTCATGCAAAACCACTCAGGAACGCATTTCTCCTCAAGAAACACTGAGACGTGCATTTAGGTGGAGCGACACTGAGGATCGATATGAATAAGTTACATGGAGGAGCGACACATTGGAGTGACATGGAAGATATGGAAGAGTGACATGGAGGAGCAACATGGAGTATTGACATGGAGGATCAACATGGAGTGACATTGAGGAGCTACATGGAGGTGCGACATCACGGAGCGACATGGAGGTCTGACAAAGAGGAGGTACATTCTGAAGGGACAGGGTGGAGCGACATTCTGGAGTGACATGGAGGAGTGACATTCTGGAGTGACATGTAAGATCGACATGGAGGAGTAACATGTAGGATCTAAATGGAGGAGTGACATGGAGGAGTGACATGGAAGAGCGACATTCTGGAGTGACATGAAGGAGTGACATTGATGAGAGATATGGAGGATTGACATAAAGGAGTAACATGAAGGATCTACATGTAGGAGCTAAATAGAGGAGGTACATGGGGGAATGACATGGTAGAACGACATTGAGGATCGAAATGGAGGATTGACATATAGCAGTGACATGGAGGAATGACAAGGAGGAGCGACATGGAGGAGTAACAAGGAGGATCAACATCGAGCAGTGAGATGGAATTGTGACATGGAGGTGTGACATATAGGATCAACATGGAGGAGTGACATGGAGGAGTGACATGTAGTATTGACATGGAGGAGTGGCGTGGAAGAAAAGGAGGAGAGACAAGGAGGAGCGACATAGAGGAGCGAAATAGAGGATCGACATGGAGGAGTGACTTGGAGGAGCGACATTCTGGAGTGACATGGAGGAATGAAATGGAGGAGCGACATGGAAGATCGACATGAAGGAGTGACATGGAGGAGCGACATGGAAGAGTGACATGGAAGAGCGACATGGAGGAGCTACATGGAGGTGCGACATCACGGAGCGACATGGAGGTCTGACAACGAGGAGGTACATTCTGGAGGAACAGGGTGGTGCGACATTCTGGAGTGACATGTAAGATCGACATGGAGGAGTAACATGTAGGATCTAAATGGAGGAGTGACATGGAGGATTGACATGGAAGAGCGATATGGAGGATCGACAAGGAGGACTGACATGGAGGAGTGACATGGAGGAGTGACAAGAAGGAGCGACACAGAGGAGTGACATGGAGGAGCAACATGGAGGATTGACATAGAGGTGTAACATGAAGGATCTGCATGTAGGAGCGACATGGTGGAGTGGAATGGAGGAGCGACATGGAGGACTGACAGGATGGAGTAACATTGAGGATCGACATAGAAGAGTGACATGGAGGAGCGACATGGAAGAGCGACATGGAGGATCTACATGGAGGAGCGACATCACGGAGCGACATGGAAGACTGACAACGAGGAGGTACATTCTGGTAGGACAGGGTAGAGCGACATTCTGGAGTGACATGAAGGAGCGACATTCTGGAGTGACATTCTGGAGTGACATTGATGAGAGATATGGAGGATTGACATAAAGGAGTAACATGAAGGATCTACATGTAGGAGCTAAATAGAGGAAGTACATGGGGGAATGACATGGAAGACATGGAGGCGTGACATGGTATAACGACATTGAGGATCGAAATGGAGGATTGACATGTAGCAGTGACATGGAGGAATGACAAGGAGGAGCGACATGGAGGAGTAACAAGGAGGAGCAACATCGAGCAGTGACATGGAATTGTGACATGGAGGTGTGACATATAGGATCAACATGGAGGAGTGACATGTAGTATTGACATGGAGGAGTTACATAGAGGAGTGACGTGGAAGAAAGGGAGGAGAGACATGGAGGAGCGACATGGAGGTGCGAAATAGAGGATCGACATGGAGGCGTGACTTGGAGGAGCGACATTCTGGAGTGACATGGAGGAGTGAAAAGGAGGAGCGACATGGAAGATCGACATGAAGGAGTGACATGGAGGAGCGACATGGAAGAGCGACATGGAGGAGCTACATGTAGGTGCAACATCACAGAGCGACATGGATGTCTGACAACGAGGAGGTACATTCTGGAGGGACAGGGTGGAGCGACATTCTGGAATGACATGTAAGATCGGCATGGAGGAGTAACATGTAGGATCTAAATGGAGGAATGACATGGAGGAATGACATGGAAGAGCGATATGGAGGATCGACAAGGAGGACTGACATGGAGGAGTGACATGGAGGAGTGATATGGAAGACAGGGAGGAGTGACATGGAGGGTCGACATGGAGGAGTGACATGGAGGAGGAATATGGAGGAATGACATTCTGGAGTGACTTGCAGGAGGGACATTCTGGAGTGACATAGCGGTATCGACATTGAGTGACAAGAAGGAGCGACACAGAGGAGTGACATGGAGGAGCAACATGGAAGTGTGACATGGAGGAGTGACATGGAGGATCGACATGGAGTGACATGGAGAAGCGACATGGAGAAGTAACATATAGGATTGACATGGAGGAGTTACATGGAGTAGTGACGTGGAAGACAGGGAGGAATGACATGGAGGAGCGCAATAGAGGATTGACATGAAGCACATTGAGGAGTGAAATGGAGGAGCAACATCACGGAGCGACATGGAAGACTGACAACGAGGAGATACAGTCTGGAGGAACATGGTGGAGCGACATTCTGGAGTGACATGGAGGAGCGACATTGAAGATCAACAAGGAGGAGCGACATTGAGGAGCAACATGGAGGATCTACATGGAGGAGCGACATCACGGAGTGACATGGAAGAGCGATATGGAGGATCGACAAGGAGGAGCAACATTGAGGAGCAACATGGAGGACTGACATGGAGGAGCAACATGGCAGAGCGACTAGGGGGAGCTACATGGAGTAGCGACATCACGTGGCGACATGGAGGAGTGACATGGAGGGTCGACATGGAGGAGGAATATGGAGGAATGACATTCTGGAGTGACTTGCAGGAGGGACATTCTGGAGTGACATGAAGGTATCGACATTGAGTAGTGACATGGAGGAGTGACAAGAAGGAGCGACACAGAGGAGTGACATGGAGGAGCAACATGAAGGATTGACATAGAGGTGTAACATGAAGGATCTGCATGGAGGAGTGACATGGAGGAGCGACATGGTGGAGTGGAATGGAGGAGCGACATCACGAAGCGACATGGAGGTCTGACAACGAGGAGGTACATTCTGGAGGGACATGGAGGATTGACAGGATGGAGTAACATTGAGGATCGACATGGAAGAGTGACATGGAGGAGTGACATGGAAGAGCGACATGGAGGATCTACATGGAGGCGTGACATCACGCAGCGACATGGAAGACTGACAACGAGGAGGTACATTCTGGAGGAACATGGTGGAGCGACATTCTGGAGTGACATTGAGGAGCGATATGGAAGATCGACATGGAGAAGTAACATGTAGGATCTAAATGTAGGAGTTACATGTAGGATCGACATGGAGGATCGACAAGGAGGAATGACATTGAGGAGCAACTTGGAAGACTGACATGGAGGAGTGACATCCTACAGTTAAATTCTGGTTTGAAATTCTGGAGTGACATGTAGGATCTACATGGAGGATTGACATGGAGGAGTATCAAGGTTGATCGACATGGAGAAGTGACATGGAGGAGTGACATGGTAGAGATGGAGGAGTGACATGGAGGAGAGACATGGAAAATCGACATGGAGGATCGACATGGAAGAGTGACATTCTGTAGTTAAATCTGGATTGACATGGAGGAGCGACATTCTAGAGTGACATGGAGGAGCGACATGGTGGAGGGATATGGATGAGCAAGGAAGAGCGACATGGAGGATCAACATGTGTCGACATGGAAGACATGGAGGAGAAACATGGAGGATCGATGTGGAGGAGTTACAAGGAGGAGCGAAATAGAGGATCAACATGAAGGAGTAACATGGAGGAGGGACATGGAGGAGTGGCATGGAGGAGTCCACATGGAGTATTGACATGGAGGAACGACATTCTAGAGTGGCATGGAGGAGGTACATGGGGGAGTTACTTGGAGGAGTGACATGGAGGATTGACAAGGAGGAGCAACATTGAGGAGCAACATGGAGGACTGACATGTAGGAGCAACAAGGCAGCGCAACTAGGGGGAGCTACATGGAGTTGCGACATCACGTGGCGACATGGAGGACTGACATGGAGGGTCGACATGGAGGAGGAATATGGAGGAATGACATTCTGGAGTGACTTGCAGGAGGGATACTCTGGAGTGACATGGAGGTATCGACATTGACTAGTGACATGGAGGAGTGACAAGAAGGAGCGACACAGAGAAGTGACATGGAGGATTGACATTGAGGTGTAACATGAAGGATCTGCATGGAGGAGCGACATGGTGGAGTGGAATGGAGGAGCGACATGGTGGACTGACAGGATGGAGTAACATTGAGGATCGACACGGAAGAGTGACATGGAGGAGCGACATCACGGAGCGACATCACGGAGCGACATGGAAGACTGACAACGAGGAGGTACATTCTGGAGGGACAGGGTGGAGCGACATTCTGGAGTGACATGAAGGAGCCACATTCTGGAGTGACATTCTGGAGTGACATTGATGAGAGATATGGAGGATTGACATAAAGGAGTAACATGAAGAATCTACATGGAGGAGCTACATAGAGGAGGTACATAGGTGAATGAGATGGAAGACATGGAGGCATGACATGGTAGAACATTGAGGACATTGAGGATCGAAATAGAGGATTGACATGTAGCAATAACATGGAGGACTGACAAGGAGGAGCGACATGGAGGAGTAACAAGGAGGAGCAACATCGAGCAGTGACGTGGAAGAAAGGGAGGAGAGACAAGGAGGAGCGACATGGAGGAGCGAAATAGAGGATCGACATGGAGGAGTGACTTGGAGGAGCGACATTCTGGAGTGACATGGACGAATGAAATGGAGGAGAGACATGGAAGATCGACATGAAGGAGTGACATGGAGGTCTGACAACGAGGAGGTACATTCTGGAGGGACAGGGTGGAGTGACATTCTGGAGTGACATTCTGGAGTTAAATCTGGTTGACATGGAGGAGCGACATTCTGGAGTGACATGGAGGAGCGACATGATGGAGTGATATGGATGAGCAAGGAGTAGCGACATGGAGGATCAACATGTGTCGACATGGAAGACATGGAGGAGTGACATGGAGGATCGACATTGAGCAGTGACATGGAGGAGTCACAAAGAGGAGCGACATGGAGGAGTGATAAGGAGGAGTGACATTTTGGAGGGACCTTCTGGAGTGACATTTTTGAGAGATATGGAGGATTGACAGAGAGGAGTAACATGAAGGATCTACATGGAGGAGCAACATATGGGAGTGACATGGAAAACATGGAGCAGTGAAATGGAGGAGCGATATGGAGGATCGACATGGAGGATCGACATGAAGCAGTGACATGGAGGAGTGATATGGAAGACAGGGAGGAGTGACATGGAGGGTCGACATGGAGGAGTGACATGGAGGAGGAATATGGAGGAATGACATTCTGGAGTGACTTGCAGGAGGGACATAGAGGTATCGACATTGAGTAGTGACATGGAGGAGTGACAAGAAGGAGCGACACAGAGGAGTGACATGGAGGAGCAACATGGAAGTGTGACATGGAGGAGTGACATGGAGGATCGACATGGAGTGACATGGATAAGCGACATGGTGGAGTGACATGGAGAAGTGACATATAGGATTGACATGGAGGAGTTACATGGAGGAGTGACGTGGAAGACAGGGAGGAATGACATGGAGGAGCTACATGGAGTATTGACATGGAGGAACGACATTCTAGAGTGACATGGAGGAGGTACATGGGGGAGTGACTTGGAAGACATTAAGGAGTGACATGGAGGAGCTACATGGAGGATCGACATGAAGGAGCGACATGGAGCAGTGATATGAGAGTGTGACATGGAAGAGCGACATGGAGGATCGACATGTAGGAGTGACATGGAGGAACGACATGGAGGAGTGACATTGTTGAGTGACATGGAAGACAGGTAGGAGTGACATGGAGGAGCGACATTGAGGATCGAAATGGAGGATCGACATAAAACTGTGACATGGTCGAGTGACATGTAAGTGTGACATGGAGGAGTGACATGGAGGATCGACATGGAGGAGTGACATGGGGGGAGCGACATGGTGGAGTGACTTGGAGGAGTCACATGTAGGTTAACATGGAGGAATGACGTGGAAGACAGGGAGGAATGACATGGAGGAGCGCAATAGAGGATCGACATGGAGCACATGGAGGAGTGAAATGGAGGAGCGACATGGAGGATCTACATGGAGGAGCAACATCACGGAGCGACATGGAAGACTGACAACGAGGAGATACAGTCTGGAGGAACATGGTGGAGCCACATTCTGGAGTGACATGGAGGAGCGACATTGAGGATCAACAAGGAGGAGCGACATTGAGGAGCAACATGGAGGACTGACATGGAGGATCAACATGGAGGAGTCGACATGGAGTATTGACAAGGAGGACTTACATGGAGGAGTGACATCCTACAGTTAAATTCTGGTGTGAAATTCTGGAGTGATATGTATGATCTACATGGAGGATTGACATGGAGGATCGACATGGAGGAGCGACATAGAGTATCGACATTGAAGAGTATCAAGGTTGATCGACATGGAGAAGTGAAATGGAGGAGTGACATGGGAGAGATGGAGGAGTGATATGGAGGAGAGACATGGAAGATCGACATGGAGGATCGACATGTAGGAGTGACATTCTGGAGTTAAATCTGATTGACATGGAGGAGCGACATTCTGGAGTGACATGGAGGAGCGACATGATGGAGTGATATGGATGAGCAAGGAGTAGCGACATGGAGGATCAACATGTGTCGACATGGAAGACATGAAGGAGTGACATGGAGGATCGACATGGAGGAGTGACATGGAAGAGCGACATGGAAGAGCGACATGGAGGAGCTACATGGAGGTGCGACATCACAGAGCGACATGGATGTCTGACAACGAGGAGGTACATTCTGGAGGGACAGGGTGGAGCGACATTCTGGAGTGACATGTAAGATCGGCATGGAGGAGTAACATGTAGAATCTAAATGGAGGAATGACATGGAGGATTGACATGGAAGAGCGATATGGAGGATCGACAAGGAGGACTGACATGGAGAAGTGACATGGAGGAGTGATATGGAAGACAGGGAGGAGTGACATGGATGGTCGACATGGAGGAGTGACATGGAGGAGGAATATGGAGGAATGACATTCTGGAGTGACTTGCAGGAGGGACATTCTGGAGTGACATAGCGGTATCGACATTGAGTGACAAGAAGGAGCGACACAGAGGAGTGACATGGAGGAGCAACATGGAAGAGCGACATGGAGAAGTGACATATAGGGTTGACATGGAGGAGTGACGTGGAAGACAGGGAGGAATGACATGGAGGAGCGCAATAGAGGATCGACATGGATAGAGACATGGATAGAGGATCACATTGAGGAGTGAAATGGAGGAGCGAAATGGAGGATTGACATGGAAGAGCGACATGGAGGATCTACATGGAGGAGCAACATCACGGAGCGACATGGAAGACTGACAACGAGGAGATACAGTCTGGAGGAACAGGGTGGAGCGACATTCTGGAGTGACATGGAGGAGCGACATTGAAGATCAACAAGGAGGAGCGACATTGAGGAGCAACATGGAGGATCTACATGGAGGAGCGACATCACGGAGTGACATGGAGGAGCGATATGGAAGATCGACATGGAGGAGTAACATGTAAGATCTAAATGGAGGAGTTACATGTAGGATCGACATGGAGGATTGACAAGGAGGAGTGACAATGAGGAGCAACATGGAGGTTTGACATGGAGGGGCGACATAGAGGATTGACATGGAGGAGTATCAAGGTTGATCGACATGGAGAAGTGACATGGAGGAGTGACATGGTAGAGATGGAGGATTGACATGGAGGAGAGACATGGAAGATCGACATGGAGGATCGACATGGAAGAGTGACATTCTGGAGTTAAATCTGGATTTACATGGAGGAGCGACATTCTAGAGTGACATGGAGGAGCGACATGGTGGATGGATATGGATGAGCAAGGAAGAGCGACATGGAGGATCAACATGTGTCGACATGGAAGACATGGAGGAGTGACATGGAGGATCGACATGGAGGAGCGACATCAAGCAGTGACATTCTGGAGTTCAATCTGGAGTGACATGGAGGAGCGACATGGAGGAGTGACATGCTGGAGCAACATGGATGGTAAAAATGTAGGATCGATGTGGAGGAGTAACAAGGTGGAGCGACATAGAGGATCGAAATGGATTTGCGACATCAAGCAGTTACATGGATAAGTGACATTCTGGAGCTAAATCTGGAGTGATATTCTGGAGTGACATGGAAGAGCGACATTCTGTAGTGACATGGAGTAGCGACATGGTGGAGTGATATGTAGGATTAAGAAGGAGCCACATGGAGGATCGACATGTGTCGACATGGAAGACATGGAGGAGTAACATGTAGGTTTGACATGGAGGATCGACATGGAGCAGCGACATGGAGGAGTGACATGGAGAAGCGACATGGAGGATCGACATGGCGGAGTTACATGCAGGACTGACATGGAAGAAAGGGAGGAGTGACATGGAGTGGCGACATGGAGGTGTGAAATAGAGGATCGACATGGAGGAGGAGTGACTTTCTAGAGGGACATTCTGGAGTGACATGGAGGTATCGACATGGAGGAGTGACAAGGAGGAGTGATATAGAGGATCAACATAGAGGATTGACATGGAGGAGGGACATGGAGGAGTGACGTTCTGGAGGTAAATTCTGGAGAGACATGGAGGAGCAACATTCTGGAGTGACATGGAGGAGCGACATTGAGGAGCTACATGGAGGAGCTACACGGAGGAGCGACATGGAGGTCTCACAACGAGGAGCGACATTCTGGATGAATCTGTTGACCAACAAAATTTTCAATTGCAGGTGCTTAGCATTAGCAAATCATTAGCAAATCATCATTAATCTTGGTAGATATCTTCAGTACATGTTTGGGGTAGAGGCGTATCACAGCATTTTCCGCTTGACATATAAGGGGCGCCACAAAAATCAGAAACTTGTATCGCAAGATCCGGTGGACAGAATTTTATCAAATTTGGTGCACATACTCTGGGGGCAAGTATTAACCAAGATCTATAGTGTCATATTGATCGGTGCATGTGGGCGTGGCCTATTTAGCATTTTATGCAAAATTATGCCTTTGCTCAATTTGTTGTGAGTTGGAATGAGCTAGAGACATGAGACTTGGTACCATAACTGTACATGATGCCATAATGCTTCACATAAAATATGAAAACAATTGGCCACATGGTGGCGCTATAACAATTTTCAAAGCCAGCCCCCTCACACCATAAGTCCTATTAATTTGAAATTTGACAGACATGTGCTGCTGAATGTGATCTAAAAAAAAGTCTCTTGGACCACGAAAGTCCACCAACTAAATTTTCCGCCATGTTGAATTTTTTGAAAAACACATTTTTGACATCTCCTTCAAACCGTAGGTCTGATTGCTGGCATATTTTCTGCGAATCATTATTGGACCAGGCTCATCAAAGGTTGCATAAAGCTTGTTGATATGTTATTGTGTTGTGAAGATATTGACCAATTCATTTTTAAGGGGCGGGCTCAGCACGTCAATAGACCTAACGTCACAAGCCTTTGGCCCATCATCTCCAAATTTGCAGCATATGTTCACAAGAGTAGTTGAAACAGCCGCTGAAAGTTTCATTCAAATCGACCCATATAGGGGCGCTTTGAGCGATTTGAGCGATTGAGCTTGCGGCTTTAATTCATTTTAAATTGATATAACTATGTGGATGTGGAAATATGTTTTATATATTTCATGTTTATTCTTTTACAATGTAATTGTAACCTGTGTTGAAATGTACCACTATACGATCACAATGTACAACTCTAGTTTTCATCACTAAGCCAAAGAATGCATTTCTCCTCCAGAAACACTGAAAAGTGGATTCATATGAAAAATGTGAAATTTCTTCACAGAAAAACAGTTCTTGCATTGGAAACACACAAAAAAAGGATAAATATGAAAGGGAACACAGTTTTCCAAAATATAATATGATAGTTTTGGACTCCAGGCATCACACTGTCAGTCTGAGCTGAATTCCATGTAAAACGCTAGTTTTCATCACTAAACTCGCTTAATATGTCTTTCTCACCCAAAACCACTCAGGAACGCATTTCTCCTCAAGAAACACTGAAAAGTGCGTTTATATGAAGAATATGTGATTTATTTACAGAAACACATCTGTTATACTGGAAACATACAAAAAAGAGACAGACTAAGAAAAGAAACGTTGTTTTCTCAAATTTTACATTAGAATTCACTTCCAAGTATGAAATCTTCATTCTGAGCTCAATTCTATGCAAAACTCTTGTTTTCATCACTAAACTCACTTTCTCATGCAAAACCACTCAGAAACGCATTTCTCCTCAAGAAACACTGAAAAGTGCGTTTATTTGAAGAATATGTGATTTATTTACAGAAACACATCTGTTATACTGGAAACATACAAAAAAGAGCCAGACTAAGACAAGAAACGTTGTTTTCTCAAATTTTACATTAGAATTCGCTTCCAAGTATCAAATCTTCATTCTGAGCTCAATTCCATGCAAAACTCTTGTTTTCATCACTAAACTCGATTAATATGTCTTTCTCATGCAAAGCCACTCAAGAACGCATTTCTCCTCCAGAAACACTGAAACGTGCATTTATATGAAGAATATGTGATTTATTTACAGAAATACATCTGTTATACTGGAAACATACAAAAAAGAGACAGACTAAGAAAAGAAACATTGTTTTCTCAAATTTTACATAAGAATTCACTTCCAAGTATCAAATCTTCATTCTGAGCTCAATTCTATGCAAAACTCTTCTTTTCATCACTAAACTCGCTTAATATGTCTTTCTCATGCAAAACCACTCAGAAACGCATTTCTCCTCAAGAAACAATGAAAAATGCGTTTATAAGAAGAATATGTGATTTATTTACAGAAACATATCTGTTATACTGGAAACATACAAAAAAGAGACAGAATATGAAAAGAAACATTGTTTTCTCAAATTTTACATTAGAATTCGCTTCCAAGTATCAAATCTTCATTCTGAGCTCAATTCTATGCAAAACTCTTGTTTTCATCACTAAACTCGCTTAATATGTCTTTCTCATGCAAAACCACTCAGGAACGCATTTCTCCTCAAGAAACACTGAAACGTGCATTTAGGAGGAGCGACACTAAGGATCGATATGAATAAGTTACATGGAGGAGCGACACATTGGCGTGACATGGAGGACTGACATGGAGGGTCGACATGGAGGAGGAATATTGAGGAATGACATTGAGTAGTGACATGGAGGAGTGACAAGAAGGAGCGACACAGAGGAGTGACATGGAGGAGCAACATGGAGGATTGAAATAGAGGTGTAGCATGAAGGATCTGCATGGAGGAGTGACATGGAGGAGCGACATGGTGGAGTTGAATGCAGGAGCGAAATGGAAGAGTGACATGGAGGAGCGACATGGAAGCGCGACATGGAGGATCTACATGGAGGAGCGAAATCACGGAGCGACATGGAAGACTGACAACGAGGAGGTACATTCTGGAGGAACATGGTGGAGAGACATTCTGGAGTGACTTGGAGGAGCGATATGGAAGATCGACATGGAGGAGTGACATTGAGGAGTGACATTGAGGAGCAACATGGAAGACTGACATGGAGGAGTGACATCCTACAGTTAAATTCTGGTTTGAAATTCTGGAGAGACATGTAGGATCTACATGGAGGATTGACATGGAGGGTCGACATGGAGGAGCGACATAGAGGGTTGACATGGAGGAGTAACAAGTTTGATCGACATGGAGAAGTGACATGGAGGAGTGACATGGTAGAGATGGAGGAGTGACATGGAGGAGAGACATGGAAGATCGACATGGAAGAGTGACATTCTGTAGTTAAATCTGGATTGACATGGAGGAGCGACATTCTAGAGTGACATGGAGGAGCGACATGGTGGAGGGATATGGATGAGCAAGGAAGAGCGACATGGAGGATCAACATGTGTCGACATGGAAGAGAAACATGGAGTATCGATGTGGAGGAGTAATAAGGAGGAGCGAAATAGAGGATCAACATGAAGGAGTGACATGGAGGAGGGACATGGAGGAGTGGCATTCTGGAGTGACATTCTCGAGGGACATTCTGGCGTGACATGGAGGAGCGACATGGTGGAGGGACATGGATGAGTAACATTCTGGAGTTACATGGAGGAGCGACATTCTGGAGTGACATGGAGGAGCGACATGATGGAGTGATATGGATGAGCAAGGAGTAGCGACATGGACGATCAACATGTGTCAACATGGAAGACATGGAGGAGTGACATGGAGGATCGACATGGAGGAGTGACATGGAAGAGCGACATGGAAGAGCGACATGGAGGAGCTACATGGAGGTGCGACATCACAGAGCGACATGGATTTCTGACAACGAGGAGGTAAATTCTGGAGGGACAGGGTGGAGCGACATTCTGGAGTGACATGTAAGATCGGCATGGAGGAGTAACATGTAGGATATAAATGGAGGAATGACATGGAGGATTGACATGGAAGAGCGATATGGAGGATCGACAAGGAGGACTGACATGGAGGAGTGACATGGAGGAGTGATATGGAAGACAGGGAGGAGTGACATGGATGGTCGACATGGAGGAGTGACATGGAGGAGGAATATGGAGGAATGACATTCTGGAGTGACTTGCAGGAGGGACATTCTGGAGTGACATAGAGGTATCGACATTGATTAGTGACATGGAGGAGTGACAAGAAGGAGCGACACAGAGGATTGACATGGAGGAGCAACATGGAAGTGTGACATGGAGGAGTGACATGGAGGATCGACATGGAGTGACATGGAGAAGTGACATGGAGAAGTGACATATAGGATTGACATGGAGGAGTTACATGGAGGAGTGACGTGGAAGACAGGGAGGAATGAAATGGAGGAGCGAAATGGAGGATTGACATGGAGGAGGAACATGGTGGAGCGACATTCTGGTATGACATGGAGGAGCGACATTGAAGATCAACAAGGAGGAGCGAAATTGAGGAGCAACATGGAGGATCTACATGGAGGAGCGACATCACGGAGTGACATGGAAGACTGACAACGAGGAGGTACATTCTGGAGGAACATGGTGGAGCGACACTCTGTAGTGACATGGAGGAGCGACATTCTGGAGTGACATGGAGGAGCGATATGGAAGATCGAGATGGAGGAGTAACATGTAGGATCTAAATGGAGGAGTTACATATAGGATCGACATGGAGGCAATCCTATAAGGAGGAGTGACAATGAGGAGCAACATGGAGGTTTGACATGGAGGGGCGACATAGAGGATTGACATGGAGGAGTATCAAGGTTGATCGACATGGAGAAATGACATGGAGGAGTGACATGGTAGAGATGGAGGAGTGACATGGAGGAGAGACATGGAAGATCGACATGGAGGATCGACATGGAAGAGTGACATTCTGTAGTTAAATCTGGATTGACATGGAGGAGCGACATTCTATAGTGACATGGAGGAGCGACATGGTGGAGGGATATGGATGAGCAAGGAAGAGCAACATGGAGGATCAACATGTGTCGACATGGAAGACATGGAGGAGAAACATGGAGGCTCGATGTGGAGGAGTAACAAGGAGGAGCGAAATATAGGATCAACATGAAGGAGTGACATGGAAGAGGGACATGGAGGAGTGGCATTCTGGAGTGACATGGAGGATCGACATGGAGGAGTCCACATGGAGTATTGACATGGAGGAACGACATTCTAGAGTGGCATGGAGGTGGTACATTGGGGTTAGGGTTATTATACATTCTTGGAGGAGTGACATGGAGGCTTGACATGGAAGAGCGATATGGAGGATCGACAAGGAGGAGCAACATTGAGGAGCAACATGGAGGACTGACATGGAGGAGCAACATGGCAGCGCAACTAGGGGGAGCGACATGGAGGACTGACATGGAGGGTCGACATGGAGGAGGAATATGGAGGAATGACATTCTGGAGTGACTTGCAGGAGGGATATTCTGGAGTGACATGGAGGTATCGACATTGATTAGTGACATGGAGGAGTGACAAGAAGGAGCGACACAGAGGAGTGACATGGAGGATTGACATAGAGGTGTAACATGAAGGATCTGCATGGAGGAGCGACATGGTGGAGTGGAATGGAGGAGCGACATGGAGGACTGACAGGATGGAGTAACATTGAGGATCGACATGGAAGAGCGACATGGAGGAGCGACATCACGGAGCGACATGGAAGACTGACAACGAGGAGGTACATTCTGGAGGGACAGGGTGGAGCGACATTCTGGAGTGACATTCTGGAGTGACATTCTGGAGTGACATTGATGAGAGATATGGAGCATTGACATAAAGGAGTAACATGAAGAATCTACATGGAGGAGCTACATAGGCATGACATGGTAGAACGACATTGAGGATCGAAATAGAGGTTTGACATGTAGCAATGACATGGAGGACTGACAAGGAGGAGTAACAAGGAGGAGCAACATCGAGCAGTGACGTGGAAGAAAGGGAGGAGAGACAAGGAGGAGCGACATGGAGGAGCGAAATAGAGGATCGACATGGAGGAGTGACTTGGAGGAGCGACATTCTGGAGTGACATGGACGAATGAAATGGAGGAGCGACATGGAAGATCGACATGAAGGAGTGACATGGAGGTCTGACAACGAGGAGGTACATTCTGGAGGGACAGGGTGGAGTGACATTCTGGAGTGACATTCTGGAGTTAAATCTGGTTGACATGGAGGAGCGACATTCTGGAGTGACATGGAGGAGCGACATGATGGAGTGATATGGATGAGCAAGGAGTAGCGACATGGAGGATCAACATGTGTCGACATGGAAGACATGGAGGAGTGACATGGGGGATCGACATTGAGCAGTGACATGGAGGAGTCACAAAGAGGAGCGACATGGAGGAGTGATAAGGAGGAGTGACATTTTGGAGGGACAGTCTGGAGTGACATTTTTGAGAGATATGGAGGATTGACAGAGAGGAGTAACATGAAGTATCTACATGGAGGAGCAACATATGGGAGTGACATGGAAAACATGGAGCAGTGAAATGGAGGAGCAACATGGAGGATCGACATGGAGGATCGACTTGAAGCAGTGACATGGAGGAGCGACGTTCTGGAGTGACATGTAAGATCGACATGGAGGAGTAACATGGAGGATCTAAATGGAGGAGTTACATGTAGGATCGACAAGGAGGAGTGACATTGAGGAGCAACATGGAAGACTGACATGGAGGAGTGACATCCTACAGTTAAATTCTGGTTTGAAATTCTGGAGTGACATGTAGGATCTACATGGAGGATTGACATGGAGGATCGACATGGAAGAGTGACATTCTGGAGTTAAATCTGGATTTACATGGAGGAGCGACATTCTAGAGTGACATGGAGGAGCGACATGGTGGAGGGATATGGATGAGCAAGGTAGAGCAACATGGAGGATCAACATGTGTCGACATGGAAGACATGGAGGAGTGACATGGAGGATCGATTTGGAGGAGTAACAAGGAGGAGCGAAATAGAGGATCAACATGAAGGAGTGACATGGAGGAGGGACATGGAGGAGTGGCATTCTGGAGTGACATTCTTGAGGGAAATTCTGGAGTGACATGGAGGAGCGAAATAGAGGATCAACATGAAGGAGTGACATGGAGGAGGGACATGGAGGAGTGGCATTCTGGAGTGACATTCTTGAGGGACATTCTGGAGTGACATGGAGGAGCGACATGGAGGAGGGACATGGAGGAGTAACATTCTGGAGTTAATATCTGGAGTGACATGGAGGAGCGACATTCTGCAGTGACATGGAGGAGTGACATTGAGGATCGACATTCTAGAGTGACATGGAGGAGGTACATGGGGGAGTTACTTGGAAGACATCGAGGAGTGACATTGAGGAGCTACATGGAGGTGCAACATCATAGAGAGACATGGAGGTTTGACAACGAGGAGGTACATTCTGGTGGGACAGGGTGGAACGACATTCTGGAGTGACATGTAAGATCGGCATGGAGGAGTAACATGTAGGATCTAAATGGAGGAATGACATGGAGGATTGACATGGAAGAGCGATATAGAGGATCGACAAGGAGGACTGACATGGAGGAGTGATATGGAAGACAGGGAGGAGTGACATGGAGGGTCGACATGGAGGAGTGACATGGAGGAGGAATATGGAGGAATGACATTCTGGAGTGACTTGCAGGAGGGACATTCTGGAGTGACATAGCGGTATCGACATTGAGTGACAAGAAGGAGTGACACAGAGGAGTGACATGGAGGAGCAACATGGAAGTGTGACATGGAGAAGCGACATGGAGAAGTGACATATAGGATTGACATGGAGGAGTTACATGGAGGAGTGACGTGGAAGACAGGGAGGAATGACATGGAGGAGTGCAATAGAGGATTGACATGGAGCACATTGAGGAGTGAAATGGAGGAGCAACATCACGGAGCGACATGGAAGACTGACAACGAGGAGATACAGTCTGGAGGAACATGGTGGAGCGACATTCTGGAGTGACATGGAGGAGCGACATTGAAGATCAACAAGGAGGAGCGACATTGAGGAGCAACATGGAGGATCTACATGGAGGAGCCACATCACGGAGTGACATGGAAGACTGACAACGAGGAGGTACATTCTGGAGGAACATGGTGGAGCGACACTCTGTAGTGACATGGAGGAGCGACATTCTGGAGTGACATGGAGGAGCGATATGGAAGATCGACATGGAGGAGTAACATGTAGGATCTAAATGGAGGAGTTACATGTAGGATCGACATGGAGGATTGACAAGGAGGAGTGACAATGAGGAGCAACATTGGAGGTTTGACATGGAGGGGCGACATAGAGGATTGACATGGAGGAGTATCAAGGTTGATCGACATGGGGAAGTGACATGGAGGAGGGACATGGTAGAGATGGAGGATTGACATGGAGGAGAGACATGGAAGATCGACTGGAGGATCGACATGGAAGAGTGACATTCTGGAGTTAAATCTGGATTTACATGGAGGAGCGACATTCTAGAGAGGACTGACATGGTGGAGGGATATGGATGAGCAAGGAAGAGCGACATGGAGGATCAACATGTGTCGACATGGAAGACATGGAGGAGTGACATGGAGTATCGACATGGAGGAGCGACATCAAGCTGTGACATTCTGGAGTTCAATCTGGAGTGACATGGAGGACTGACAAAGAGGAGTAACAAGGAGGAGCAACATCGAGCAGTGACGTGGAAGTGTCGCTACATGGAGGAGTGACATGCTGGAACAACATGGAGGATAAAAATGTAGGATCGATGTGGAGGAGTAACAAGGTGGAGCGACATAGAGGATCGGAATGGATTTGCGACATGGATAAGTGACATTCTGGAGCTAATTCTGGAGTGATATTCTGGAGTGACATGGAGTAGCGACATGGTGTAGTGATATGTAGGATTAAGAAGGAGCCACATGGAGGATCGACATGTGTCGACATAGAAGACATGGAGGAGTAACATGTAGGATTGTCATGGACGATCGACATGGAGCAGCGACATGGAGGAGTGACATGGAGAAGCGACATGGAGGATCAACATGGAGCAGCGACATGGAGGAGTGACATGGAGAAGCGACATGGAGGATCGACATGGAGTTACATGCAGGACTGACATGGAAGAAAGGGAGGAGTGACATGGAGTGGTGACAGGGAGGTGTGAAATAGAGGATCGACATGGAGGAGGAGTGACTTTCTAGAGGGACATTCTGGAGTGACATGGAGGTATCGACATGGAGGAGTGACAAGGAGGAGTGATATAGTGGATCAACATAGAGGATTGACATGGAGGAGGGACATGGAGGAGCAACATTCTGGAGTGACATGGAGGAGCGACATTGAAGATCGACATGGAGGAGCGACATTGAGGATCGACAATGAGGAGCGACATCAAGCAGTTACATAGATAAGTTACAGTCTGGAGCTAAATCTGGATCGATATTATGGAGTGACATGGAAGAGCGACATTCTGGGGTGACATGGAGTAGCGACATGGTGGAGTGATATGTAGGATTCAGAAGGAGCCACATGGAGGATCGACATGTGTCGACATGGAAGACATGGAGGAGTAACATGTAGGATTGACATGGAGGATCGACATGGAGCAGCGACATGGAGGAGTGACATGGAGAAGCGACATGGAGGATCGACATGGCGGAGTTACATGCAGGACTGACATGGAAGAAAGGGAGGAGTGACATGGAGTGGCGACATGGAGGTGTGAAATAGAGGATCGACATGGAGGAGGAGTGACTTTCTAGAGGGACATTCTGGAGTGACATGGAGGTATCGACATGGAGGAGTGACAAGGAGGAGTGATATAGAGGATCAACATAGAGGATTGACATGGAGGAGGGACATGGAGGAGTGACGTTCTGGAGGTAAATTCTGGAGAGACATGGAGGAGCAATATTCTGGAGTGACATGGAGGAGCAACATTCTGGAGTGACATGGAGGAGCGACATTGAAGATCGACATGGAGGAGCGACATTGAGGATCGACAATGAGGAGCGACATTGAGGAGCTACATGGAGGAGCTACACGGAAGAGCGACATGGAGGTCTCACAACGAGGAGCGACATTCTGGATGAATCTGTTGACCAACAAAATTTTCAGTTGCAGATGCTTAGCAGGAAATTGACCATAATTCATTGACCATTAGCAAATCATCATTAATCTTGGTAGATATCTTCAGTACATGTTTGGGAAGAGGCGTACCAAAGCATTTTCCGCTTGACACATAAGGGGCGCCACAAATATCAGAAATTTGTATCGCAAGATCCGGTGGACAGAATTTTATCAAATTTGGTGCACATACTCTGGGGGCAAGTATTAACCAAGATCTATAGTGTCATATTGATCGGTGAATGTGGGCGTGGCCTATTTAGCATTTTATGCAAAATTATGCCTTTGCTCAATTTGCTGTGAGCTGGAATGAGCTAGAGACATGAGACTTGGTACCATAACTGTACATGATGCCATAATGCTTCACATAAAATATGAAAACAATTGGCCACATGGTGGCGCTATAACAATTTTCAAAGCCAGCCCCCTCACACCATAAGTCCTATTAATTTGAAATTTGACAGACGTGCTGCTGAATGTGATCTAAAAAAAAGTCTCTTGGACCACGAAAGTCCACCAACTAAATTTTCCGCCATGTTGAATTTTTTGAAAAACACATTTTTTACTGGCATATTTTGTGCGAATCATTATTGGACCAGGCTCATCAAAGGTTGCATAAAGCTTGTTGATATGTTATTGTATTGTGAAGATATTGACCAATTCATTTTTAAGGGGCGGGCTCAGCACGTCAATAGACCTAACTTCACAATTCTCCAAACTTGCAGCATATGTTCACAAGAGTAGTTGAAACATCCGCTGAAAGTTTCATTCAAATCGACCCATAGAGGGGCGCTTTGAGCGATATGCCGCTCGCGGCTTTAATTCATTTTAAATTGATATAACTATGTGGATGTGGAAATATGTTTTATATATTTCATGTTTATTCTTTTACAATGTAATTGTAACCTGTGTTGAAATGTACCACTATACGATAACAATGTACAACTCTAGTTTTCATCACTAAGCCAAAGAATGCATTTCTCCTCCAGAAACACTGAAAAGTGGATTCATATGAAAAATGTGAAATTTCTTCACAGAAAAACATTTCTTGCATTGGAAACGCACAAAAAAAGGATAAATATGAAAGGGAACACAGTTTTCCAAAATATAATATGATAGTTTTGGACTCCAGGCATCACACTGTCAGTCTGAGCTGAATTTCATGTAAAACGCTAGTTTTCATCAATAAACTCGCTTAATATGTCTTTCCCATGCAAAACCACTCAGAAACGCATTTCTCCTCAAGAAACACTGAAACGTGCATTTATATGAAGAATATGTGATTTATTTACAGAAACACATCTGTTATACTGGAAACATACAAAAAAGAGACAGAATATGAAAAGAAACATTGTTTTCTCAAACTTTACATTAGAATTCGCTTCCAAGTATCAAATCTTCATTCTGAGCTCAATTCTATGCAAAACTCGCTTAATAAGTCTTTCTCATGCAAAACCACTCAGGAACGCATTTCTCCTCAAGAAACACTGAAACGTGCATTTCGGAGGAGCGACACTGAGGATCGATATGAATAAGTTACATGGAGGAGCGACACATTGGAGTGACATGGAAGATATGGAAGACTGACATGGAGGAGCAACATGGAGTATCGACATGGAGGATCAACATGGAGGAGTGACATTGAGGAGCTACATGGAGGTGCGACATCACGGAGCGACATGGAGGTCTGACAACGAGAAGGTACATTCTGGAGGGACAGAGTGGAGCGACATTCTGGAGTGACATGGAGGAGCGACATTCTGGAGTGACATGTAACATCGACCTTGAGGAGTAACATGTGGATCTAAATGGAGGAGTGACATGGAGGGTTGACATGGAAGAGCGATATGGAGGATCGACAAGGAGGAGCAACATTGAGGAGCAACATGGAGGACTGACATGGAGGAGCAACATGGCAGAGAGACTAGGGGGAGCTACATGGAGTAGCGACGTCACGTGGCGACATGGAGGACTGACATGGAGGAGCGACATGGAAGAGCTACATGGATGTCTGACAACGAGGAGGTACATTCTGGAGGGACAAGGTGGAGCGACATTCTGGAGTGACATGTAAGATCAGCATGGAGGAGTAACATGTAGGATCTAAATGGAGGAATGACATGGAGGATTGACATGGAAGAGCGATATGGAGGATCGACAAGGAGGACTTACATGGAGGAGTGACATGGAGGAGTGATATGGAAGACAGGGAAGAGTGACATGGAGGGTCGACATGGAGGAGTGACATGGAGGAGGAATATGGAGGAATGACATTCTGGAGTGACTTGCAGGAGGGACATAGAGGTATCGACGTTGAGTAGTGACATGGAGGAGTGACAAGAAGGAGCGACACAGAGGAGTGACATGGAGGAGCAACATGGAAGTGTGACATTGAGGAGTGACATGGAGGATCGACATGGAGTGAAATGGATAAGCGACATGGTGGAGTGACATGGAGAAGTGACATATAGGATTGACATGGAGGAGTTACATGGAGGAGTGACGTGGAAGACAGGGAGGAATGACATGGAGGAGCGCAATAGAGGATCGACATGGAGCACATTGAGGAGTGAAATGGAGGAGCGAAATGGAGGATTGACATGGAGGAGTGACATGGAGGATCGACATGGAAGAGTGACATGGAGGAACGACATCGAAGAGCGACATGGAGGATCTACATGGAGGAGCAACATCACGGAGCGACATGTAAGACTGACAACGAGGAGATACAGTCTGGAGGAACATGGTGGAGCCACATTCTGGAGTGACATGGAGGAGCGACATTGAGGATCAACAAGGAGGAGCGACATTGAGGATCTACATGGAGGATTGACATGGAGGATCGACATGGAGGAGCGACATAGAGTATCGACATGGAAGAGTATCAAGGTTGATCGACATGGAGAAGTGAAATGGAGGAGTGACATGGTAGAGATGGAGGAGAGACATGGAAGATCGACATGGAGGATCGACATGTAGGACTGACATTCTGGAGTTAAATCTGGTTGACATGGAGGAGCGACATTCTGGAGTGACATGGAGGAGCGACATGATGGAGTGATATGGATGAGCAAGGAGTAGCGACATGGAGGATCAACATGTGTCGACATGGAAGACATGGAGGAGTGACATGGAGGATCGACATTGAGCAGTGACATGGAGGAGTGACAAAGAGGAGCGACATGGAGGAGTTATAAGGAGGAGTGACATTTTGGAGGGACATTCTGGAGTGACATGTAAGATCGACATGGAGGAGTAACATGTAGGATCGACAAGGAGGAGTGGAGGAGTGACATCCTACATTTAAATTCTGGTTTGAAATTCTGGTGTGACATGTAGGATCTACATGGAGGATTGACATGGAGGATCGACATGGAAGAGTGACATTCTGGAGTTAAATCTGGATTTACATGGAGGAGCGACATGGTGGAGGGATATGGATGAGCAAGGAAGAGCGACATGGAGGATCAACATGTGTCGACATGTAAGACATGGAGGAGTGACATGGAGGATCGACATGGAGGAGCGACATCAAGCAGTGACATTCTGGAGTTCAATCTGGAGTGACATGGAGGAGCGACATGGAGGAGTGACATGCTGGAGCAACATGGAGGATAAAAATGTAGGATCGATGTGGAGGAGTAACAAGTTGGAGCGACATAGCGGATCGAAATGGATTTGCGACATCAAGCAGTTACATGGATAAGTGACATTCTGGAGCTAAATCTGGATCGATATTATGGAGTGACATGGAAGAGCGACATTCTGGGGTGACATGGAGTAGCGACATGGTGTAGTGATATGTAGGATTAAGAAGGAGCCACATGGAGGATCGACATGTGTCGACATAGAAGACATGGAGGAGTAACATGTAGGATTGTCATGGAGGATCGACATGGAGCAGCGACATGGAGGATCGACATGGAGCAGCGACATGGAGGAGTGACATGGAGAAGCGACATGGAGGATCGACATGGAGTTACATGCAGGACTGACATGGAAGAAAGGGAGGAGTGACATGGAGTGGCGACATGGAGGTGTGAAATAGAGGATCGACATGGAGGAGGAGTGACTTTCTAGAGGGACATTCTGGAGTGACATGGAGGTATCGACATGGAGGAGTGACAAGGAGGAGTGATATAGAGGATCAACATAGAGGATTGACATGGAGGAGGGACATGGAGGAGCAACATTTTGGAGTGACATGGAGGAGCGACATTGAAGATCGACATGGAGGAGCGACATTGAGGATCGACAATGAGGAGCGACATCAAGCAGTTACATGGATAAGTGACAGTCTGGAGCTAAATCTGGATCGATATTATGGAGTGACATGGAAGAGCGACATTCTGGGGTGACATGGAGTAGCGACATGGTGGAGTGATATGTAGGATTCAGAAGGAGCCACATGGAGGATCGACATGTGTCGACATGGAAGACATGGAGGAGTAACATGTAGGATTGACATGGAGGATCGACATGGAGCAGCGACATGGAGGAGTGACATGGAGAAGCGACATGGAGGATCGACATGGCGGAGTTACATGCAGGACTGACATGGAAGAAAGGGAGGAGTGACATGGAGTGGCGACATGGAGGTGTAAAATAGAGGATCGACATGGAGGAGGAGTGACTTTCTAGAGGGACATTCTGGAGTGACATGGAGGTATCGACATGGAGGAGTGACAAGGAGGAGTGATATAGAGGATCAACATAGAGGATTAACATGGAGGAGGGATATGGAGGAGTGATGTTCTGGGGGTAAATTCTGGAGAGACATGGAGGAGCAACATTCTGGAGTGACATGGAGGAGCAACATTCTGGAGTGACAAGGAGGAGCGACATTGAAGATCGACATGGAGGAGCGACATTGAGGATCGACAATGAGGAGCGACATTGAGGAGCTACATGGAGGAGCTACACGGAGGAGCGACATGGAGGTCTCACAATGAGGAGCGACATTCTGGATGAATCTGTTGACCAACAAAATTTTCAGTTGCAGGTGCTTAGCAGGAAATTGACCATAATTTATTGACCATTAGCAAATCATCATTAATCTTGGTAGATATCTTCAGTACATGTTTGGGAAGAGGCGTACCAAAGCATTTTCCGCTTGACACATTGTCCGCTTGACACATTGCATAAAGCTTGTTGATATGTTATTGTATTGTGAAGATATTGACCAATTCATTTTTAAGGGGCGGGCTCAGCACGTCAATAGACCTAACTTCACAATTCTCCAAACTTGCAGCATATGTTCACAAGAGTAGTTGAAACATCCGCTGAAAGTTTCATTCAAATCGACCCATAGAGGGGCGCTTTGAGCGATATGCCGCTCGCGGCTTTAATTCATTTTAAATTGATATAACTATGTGGATGTGGAAATATGTTTTATATATTTCATGTTTATTCTTTTACAATGTAATTGTAACCTGTGTTGAAATGTACCACTATACGATCACAATGTACAACTCTAGTTTTCATCACTAAGCCAAAGAATGCATTTCTCCTCCAGAAACACTGAAAAGTGGATTCATATGAAAAATGTGAAATTTCTTCACAGAAAAACATTTCTTGCATTGGAAACGCACAAAAAAAGGATAAATATGAAAGGGAACACAGTTTTCCAAAATATAATATGATAGTTTTGGACTCCAGGCATCACACTGTCAGTCTGAGCTGAATTCCATGTAAAACGCTAGTTTTCATCACTAAACTCGCTTAATATGTCTTTCTCATGCAAAACCACTCAGAAACGCATTTCTCCTCAAAAAACACTGAAACGTGCATTTATATGAAGAATATGTGATTTATTTACAGAAATGCATCTGTTATACAGGAAACATACAAAAAAGAAACAGAATATGAAAAGAAACATTGTTTTCTCAAACTTTACATTAGAATTCGCTTCCAAGTATCAAATCTTCATTCTGAGCTCAATTCTATGCAAAACTCTTGTTTTCATCACTAAACTCGCTTAATATGTCTTTCTCATGCAAAACCACTCAGAAACGCATTTCTCCTCAACAAACACTGAAAAGTGCGTTTTTATGAATAATATGTGATTTATTTACTGTTATACTGGAAACATACAAAAAAGAGACAGAATATGAAAAGAAACATTGTTTTCTCAAACTTTACATTAGAATTCGCTTCCAAGTATCAAATTTTCATTCTGAGCTCAATTCTATGCAAAACTCTTGTTTTCATCACTAAACTTGCTTAATATGTCTTTCTCATGCAAAACAACTCAGAAACGCATTTCTCCTCAAGAAACACTGAAAAGTGCGTTTATATGAAGAATATGTGATTTATTTACAGAAACACATCTGTTATACTGGAAACATACAAAAAAGAGACAGAATATGAAAAGAAACATTGTTTTCTCAAACTTTACATTAGAATTCGCTTCCAAGTATCAAATCTTCATTCTGAGCTCAATTCTATGCAAATCTCGCTTAATAAGTCTTTCTCATGCAAAACCACTCAGGAACGCATTTCTCCTCAAGAAACACTGAAACGTGCATTTCGGAGGAGCGACACTGAGGATCGATATGAATAAGTTACATGGAGGAGCGACACATTGGAGTGACATGGAAGATATGGAAGAGTGACATGGAGGAGCAACATGGAGTATCGACATGGAGGATCAACATGGAGGAGTGACATTGAGGAGCTACATGGAGGTGCGACATCACGGAGCGACATGGAGGTCTGACAACGAGAAGGTACATTCTGGAGGGACAGAGTGGATCGACATTCTGGAGTGACATGGAGGAGCGACATTCTGGAGTGACATGTAACATCGACATGGAGGAGTAACATGTGGATCTAAATGGAGGAGTGACATGGAGGGTTGACATGGAAGAGCGATATGGAGGATCGACAAGGAGGAGCAACATTGAGGAGCAACATGGAGGACTGACATGGAGGAGCAACATGGCAGAGAGACTAGGGGGAGCTACATGGAGTAGCGACGTTACGTGGCGACATGGAGGACTGACATGGAGGGTCGACATGGAGGAGCGACATGGAAGAGCGACATGGATGTCTGACAACGAGGAGGTACATTCTGGAGGGACAGGGTGGAGCGACATTCTGGAGTGACATGTAAGATCGGCATGGATGAGTAACATGTAGGATCTAAATGGAGGAATGACATGGAGGATTGACATGGAAGAGCGATATGGAGGATCGACAAGGAGGACTTACATGGAGGAGTGACATGGAGGAGTGATATGGAAGACAGGGAAGAGTGACATGGAGGGTCGACATGGAGGAGTGACATGGAGGAGGAATATGGAGGAATGACATTCTGGAGTGACTTGCAGGAGGGATATTCTGGAGTGACATAGAGGTATTGACATTGAGTAGTGACATGGAGGAGTGACAAGAAGGAGCGACACAGAGGAGTGACATGGAGGAGCAACATGGAAGTGTGACATTGAGGAGTGACATGGAGGATCGACATGGAGTGACATGGATAAGCGACATGGTGGAGTGACATGGAGAAGTGACATATAGGATTGACATGGGGGAGTTACATGGAGGAGTGACGTGGAAGACAGGGAGGAATGACATGGAGGAGCGCAATAGAGGATCGACATGGAGCACATTGAGGAGTGAAATGGAGGAGCGTAATGGAGGATTGACATGGAGGAGTGACATGGAGGATCGACATGGAAGAGTGACATGGAGGAACGACATCGAAGAGCGACATGGAGGATCTACATGGAGGAGCAACATCACGGAGCGACATGGAAGACTGACAACGAGGAGATACAGTCTGGAGGAACATGGTGGAGCCACATTCTGGAGTGACATGGAGGAGCGACATTGAGGATCAACAAGGAGGAGTGACATTGAGGAGCAACATGGAGGACTGACATGGAGGATCAACATGGAGGAGTCGACATGGAGTATTGACAAGGAGGACTTATATGGAGGAGTGACATCCTACAGTTAAATTCTGGATTGATATGTAGGATCTACATGGAGGATTGACATGGAGGATCGACATGGAGGAGCGACATAGAGTATCGACATGGAAGAGTATCAAGGTTGATCGACATGGAGAAGTGAAATGGAGGAGTGACATGGTAGAGATGGAGGAGAGACATGGAAGATCGACATGGAGGATCGACATGTAGGACTGACATTCTGGAGTTAAATCTGGTTGACATGGAGGAGCGACATTCTGGAGTGACATGGAGGAGCGACATGATGGAGTGATATGGATGAGCAAGGAGTAGCGACATGGAGGATCAACATGTGTCGACATGGAAGACATGGAGGAGTGACATGGAGGATCGACATTGAGCAGTCACATGGAGGAGTGACAAAGAGGAGCGACATGGAGGAGTTATAAGGAGGAGTGACATTTTGGAGGGACATTCTGGAGTGACATGTAAGATCGACATGGAGGAGTAACATGTAGGATCGACAAGGAGGAGTGGAGGAGTGACATCCTACATTTAAATTCTGGTTTGAAATTCTGGCGTGACATGTAGGATCTACATGGAGGATTGACATGGAGGATCGACATGGAAGAGTGACATTCTGGAGTTAAATCTGGATTTACATGGAGGAGCGACATTCTAGAGTGACATGGAGGAGCGACATGGTGGAGGGATATGGATGAGCAAGGTAGAGCGACATGGAGGATCAACATGTGTCGACATGGAAGACATGGAGGAGTGACATGGAGGATAGATGTGGAGGAGTAACTAGGAGGAGCGAAATAGAGGATCAACATGAAGGAGTGACATGGAGGCGGGACATAGAGGAGTAACATTCTGGAGTGACATGGAGGAGCGATATTCTGCAGTGACATGGAGGAGTGCCATTGAGGATCGACATGGAGGAGTCCACATGGAGTATTGACATGGAGGAACGACATTCTAGAGTGGCATGGAGGAGGTACATGGGGGAGTTACTTGGAAGACATCGAGGAGTGACATTGAGGAGCTACATGGAGGTGCAACATCACGGAGAGACATGGAGGTTTGACAATGAGGAGGTACATTCTGGAAGGACAGGGTAGAGCGACATTCTGGAGTGACATGAAGGAGCGACATTCTGGAGTTACATGAAGGAGTGACATTGATGAGAGATATGGAGGATTGACATAAAGGAGTAACATGAAGGATCTACATGTAGGAGCTAAATAGAAGAGGTACATGGGGGAATGACATGGAAAGACATGGAGGCGTGACATGGTAGAACGACATTGTGGATCGAAATGGAGGGTTGACATGTAGCAGTGACATGGAGGAATGACAAGGAGGAGCGACATGGAGGAGTAACAAGGAGGAGCAACATCGAGCAGTGACATGGAATTGTGACATGGAGGTGTGACATATAGGATCAACATGGAGGAGTGACATGGAGGAGCGACATGGCAGAATGACATGGAGGAGTGACATGTAGTATTGACATGGAGGAGTTACATAGAAGAGTGACGTGGAAGAAAGGGAGGAGAGACAAGGAGGAGCGACATGGAGGAGCGAAATAGTGGATCGACATGGAGGAGTGACTTGGAGGAGCGACATTCTGGAGTGACATGGAGGAGTGAAATGGAGGAGCGACATGGAAGATCGACATGAAGGAGTGACATGGAGGAGCGACATGGAAGAGCGACATGGAGGATCGACATGGAGGAGTGACATGGAAGAGTGACATGGAAGAGCGACATGGAGGAGCTACATGGAGGTGCGACATCACAGAGCGACATGGATGTCTGACAACGAGGAGGTACATTCTGGAGGGACAGGATGGAGCGACATTCTGGAGTGACATGTAAGATCGGCATGGAGGATCTAAATGGAGGAATGACATGGAGGATTGACATGGAAGAGCGATATGGAGGATCGACAAGGAGGACTGACATGGAGGAGTGACATGGAGGAGTGAGATGGAAGACAGGGAGGAGTGACATGGAGGGTCGACATGGAGGAGTGACATGGAGGAGGAATATGGAGGAATGACATTCTGGAGTGACTTGCAGGAGGGACATAGAGGTATCGACATTGAGTAGTGACATGGAGGAGTGACAAGAAGGAGCGACACAGAGGAGTGACATGGAGGAGCAACATGGAAGTGTGACATGGAGGAGTGACATGGAGGATCGACATGGTGGAGTGACATGGAGAAGTGACATATAGGATTGACATGGAGGAGTTACATGGAGGAGTGACGTGGAAGACAGGGAGGAATGACATGGAGGAGCGCAATAGAGGATCGACATGGAGCACATTGAGGAGTGAAATGGAGGAGCGAAATGGAGGATTGACATGGAGGATCACATCCTCCAGGAGTGACATGGAGGATCGACATGGAGGAGGAATATGGAGGAATGACATTCTGGAGTGACTTGCAGGAGGGACATTCTGGAGTGTTATGGAGGTATCGACATTGAGTAGTGACATGGAGGAGTGACAAGAAGGAGCGACATGGTGGAGTGGAATGGAAGAGCGACATGGAGGATTGACAGGATGGAGTAACATTGAGGATCGACATGGAAGAGTGACATGGAGGAGTGACATGGAAGAGCGACATGGAGGATCTACATGGAGGCGCGACATCACGCAGCGACATGGAAGACTGACAACGAGGAGGTACATTCTGGAGGGACAGGGTGGAGCGACATTCTGGAGTGACATTCTGGAGTTAAATCTGGTTGACATGGAGGAGCGACATGTAGGATCTAAATGTAGGAGTTACATGTAGGATCGACTTGGAGGATCGACAAGGAGGAGTGACATTGAGGAGCAACTTGGAAGACTGACATGGAGGAGTGACATAGAGGGTTGACATGGAGGAGTATCAAGGTTGATCGACATGGAGAAGTGACATGGAGGAGTGACATGGTAGAGATGGAGGAGTGACATGGAGGAGCAACATGGTGGAGGGATATGGATGAGCAAGGAAGAGCGACATGGAGGATCAACATGTGTCGACATGGAAGACATGGAGGAGAAACATGGAGGATCGATGTGGAGGAGTAACAAGGAGGAGCGAAATAGAAGATCAACATGGAGTATTGACATGGAGGAGTGGCATTCTGGAGTGACATGGAGGATCAACATGGAGGAGTCCACATGGAGTATTGACATGGAGGAACGACATTCTAGAGTGGCATGGAGGGAGTTACTTGGAAGACATCGAGGAGTCACATTGAGGAGCTACATGGAAGTGCGACATCACGGAGTGACATGGAGGTCTGACAACGAGGAGGTACATTCTGGAAGGACAGGGTGGAGCGACATTCTGGAGTGACATGAAGGAGTGACATTGATGAGAGATATGGAAGATTGACATAAAGGAGTAACATGAAGGATCTACATGTAGGAGCTAAATAGAGGAGGTACATGGGGGAATGACATGGTAGAACGACATTGAGGATCGAAATGGAGGATTGACATGTAGCAGTGACATGGAGGAATGACAAGGAGGAGCGACATGGAGGAGCGACATGGAAGAGCGACATGGAAGACTGACAACGAGGAGATACAGTCTGGAGGAACATGGTGGAGCGACATTCTGGAATGACATGGAGGAGCGACATTGAAGATCAACAAGGAGGAGCGACATTGAGGAGCAACATGGAGGATCTACATGGAGGAGCGACATCACGGAGTGACATGGTAGACTGACAACGAGGAGGTACATTCTGGAGGAACATGGTGGAGCGACACTCTGTAGTGACATGGAGGAGCGACATTCTGGAGTGACATGGAGGAGCGATATGGAAGATCGACATGGAGGAGTAACATGTAGGATCTAAATGGAGGAGTTACATGTAGGATCGACATGGAGGATTGACAAAGAGGAGTGACAATGAGGAGCAACATGGAGGTTTGACATGGAGGGGCGACATAGAGGATTGACATGGAGGAGTATCAAGGTTGATCGACATGGAGAAGTGACATGAAGGAGTGACATGGTAGAGATGGAGGATTAACATGGAGGAGAGACATGGAAGATCGACATGGAGGAGCGACATGGTGGAGGGATATGGATGAGCAAGGAAGAGCGACATGGAGGCTCAACATGTGTCGACATGGAAGACATGGAGGAGTGACATGGAGGCTCGACATGGAGGAGCGACATCAAGCAGTGACATTCTGGAGTTCAATCTGGAGTGACATGGAGGAGCGACATGGAGGAGTGACATGCTGGAGCAACATGGAGGATAAAAATGTAGGATCGATGTGGAGGAGTAACAAGGTGGAGCGACATAGCGGATCGAAATGGATTTGCGACATCAAGCAGTTAAATGGATAAGTGACATTCTGGAGCTAAATCTGGATCGATATTATGGAGTGACATGGAAGAGCGACATTCTGGGGTGACATGGAGTAGCGACATGGTGGAGTGATATGTAGGATTCAGAAGGAGCCACATGGAGGATCGACATGGAGCAGCGACATGGAGGAGTGACATGGAGAAGCGACATGGAGGATCAACATGGCGGAGTTACATGCAGGACTGACATGGAAGAAAGGGAGGAGTGACATGGAGTGGCGACATGGAGGTGTGAAATAGAGGATCGACATGGAGGAGGAGTGACTTTCTAGAGGGACATTCTGGAGTGACATGGAGGTATCGACATGGAGGAGTGACAAGGAGGAGTGATATAGAGGATCAACATAGAGGATTGACATGGAGGAGGGACATGGAGGAGTGACGTTCTGGAGGTAAATTCTGGAGAGACATGGAGGAGCAATATTCTGGAGTGACATGGAGGAGCAACATTCTGGAGTGACATGGAGGAGCGACATTGAAGATCGACAATGAGGAGCGACATTGAGGATCGACAATGAGGAGCGACATTGAGGAGCTACATGGAGGAGCTACACGGAGGAGCGACATGGAGGTCTCACAACGAGGAGCGACATTCTGGATGAATCTGTTGACCAACAAAATTTTCAGTTGCAGGTGCTTAGCAGGAAATTGACCATAATTCATTGACCATTAGCAAATCATCATTAATCTTGGTAGATATCATCAGTACATGTTTGGGAAGAGGCGTACCAAAGCATTTTCCGCTTGACACATAAGGGGCGCCACAAATATCAGAAACTTGTATCGCAAGATCCGGTGGACAGAATTTTATCAAATTTGGTGCACATACTCTGGGGGCAAGTATTAACCAAGATCTATAGTGTCATATTGATCGGTGCATGTGGGCATGGCCTATTTAGCATTTTATGCAAAATTATGCCTTTGCTCAATTTGCTGTGAGCTGGAATGAGCTAGAGACATGAGACTTGGTACCATAACTGTACATGATGCCATAATGATTCACATAAAATATGAAAACAATTGGCCACATGGTGGCGCTATAACAATTTTCAAAGCCAGCCCCCTCACACCATAAGTCCTATTAATTTGAAATTTGACAGACGTGCTGCTGAATGTGATCTAAAAAAAAGTCTCTTGGACCACGAAAGTCCACCAACTAAATTTTCCGCCATGTTGAATTTTTTGAAAAACACATTTTTTACTGGCATATTTTCTGCGAAGGGACCAGGCTCATCAAAGGTTGCATAAAGCTTGTTGATATGTTATTGTATTGTGAAGATATTGACCAATTCATTTTTAAGGGGCGGGCTCAGCACGTCAATAGACCTAACTTCACAATTCTCCAAACTTGCAGCACAAGAGTAGTTGAAACATCCGCTGAAAGTTTCATTCAAATCGACCCATAGAGGGGCGCTTTGAGCGATATGCCGCTGCGGCTTTAATTCATTTTAAATTGATATAACTATGTGGATGCGGAAATATGTTTTATATATTTCATGTTTATTCTTTTACAATGTAATTGTAACCTGTGTTGAAATGTACCACTATACGATCACAATGTACAACTCTAGTTTTCATCACTAGAATGCATTTCTCCTCCAGAAACACTGAAAAGTGGATTCATATGAAAAATGTGAAATTTCTTCACAGAAAAACATTTCTTGCATTGGAAACACACAAAAAAAGGATAAATATGAAAGGGAACACAGTTTTCCAAAATATGATATGATAGTTTTGGACTCCAGGCATCACACTGTCAGTCTGAGCTGAATTCCATGTAAAACGCTAGTTTTCATCACTAAACTCGCTTAACATATTAAGCGAGTTTAGTTAGTTCTTTCTCATGCAAAACAACTCAGAAACGCATTTCTCCTCAAGAAACACTGAAACGTGCATTTATATGAAGAATATGTGATTTATTTACAGAAATGCATCTGTTATACTGGAAACATACAAAAAAGAAACAGAATATGAAAAGAAACATTGTTTTCTCAAACTTTACATTAGAATTCGCTTCCAAGTATCAAATCTTCATTCTGAGCTCAATTCTATGCAAAACTCGCTTAATATGTCTTTCTCACCCAAAACCACTTAGGAACGCATTTCTCCTTCAGAAACACTGAAACGTGCATTTATATGAAGAATATGTGATTTATTTACAGAAACACATCTGTTATACTGGAAATATACAAAAAAGAGACAGAATATGAAAAGAAACATTGTTTTCTCAAACTTTACATTAGAATTCGTTTCCAAGTATCAAATCTTCATTCTGAGCTCAATTCTATGCAAAACTCTTGTTTTCATCACTAAACTCGCTTAATATGTCTTTCTCACCCAAAACCACTCAGGAACGCATTTCTCCTTTAGAAACACTGAAACGTGCATTTATATGAAGAATGTGTGATTTATTTACAGAAACACATCTGTTATACTGGAAACATACAAAAAAGAGACAGACTAAGAAAAGAAACATTGTTTTCTCAAATTTTACATTAGAATTCACTTCCAAGTATCAAATCTTCATTCTGAGCTCAATTCTATGCAAAACTCTTCTTTTCATCACTAAACTCGCTTAATATGTCTTTCTCATGCAAAACCACTCAGAAACGCATTTCTCCTCAAGAAACAATGAAAAGTGCGTTTATATGAAGAATATGTGATTTATTTACAGAAACACATCTGTTATACTGGAAACATACAAAAAAGAGACAGAATATGAAAAGAAACATTGTTTTCTCAAATTTTACATTAGAATTCGCTTACAAGTATCAAATCTTCATTCTGAGCTCAATTCTATGCAAAACTCTTGTTTTCATCACTAAACTCGCTTAATATGTCTTTCTCATGCAAAACCACTCAGGAACGCATTTCTCCTCAAGAAACACTGAAACGTGCATTTAGGAGGAGCGACACTAAGGATCGATATGAATAAGTTACATGGAGGAGCGACACATTGGAGTGACATGGAAGATATGGAAGAGTGACATGGAGTATCGACATGGAGGATCAACATGGAGGAGTGACATTGAGGAGCTACATGGAGGTGCGACATCACGGAGCGACATGGAGGTCTGACAACGAGGAGGTACATTCTGGAGGAACATGGTGGAGCGACATTCTGGAGTGACTTGGAGGAGCGATATGGAAGATCGACATGGAGGAGTGACATTGAGGAGTGACATTGAGGAGCAACATGAAAGACTGACATGGAGGAGTGACATCCTACAGTTAAATTCTGGTTTGAAATTCTGGAGAGACATGTAGGATCTACATGGAGGATTGACATGGAGGATCTACATGGAGGAGCGACATGGAGGAGCGACATAGAGGGTTGACATGGAGGAGTAACAAGGTTGATCGACATGGAGAAGTGACATGGAGGAGTGACATGGTAGAGATGGAGGAGTGACATGGAGGAGAGACATGGAAGATCGACATGGAGGATCGACATGGAAGAGTGACATTCTGTAGTTAAATCTGGATTGACATGGAGGAGCGACATTCTAGAGTGACATGGAGGAGCGACATGGTGGAGTGGAATGGAGGAGCGACATGGAAGAGTGACATGGAGGAGCGACATGGAAGCGCGACATGGAGGATCTACATGGAGGAGCGAAATCACGGAGCGACATGGAAGACTGACAACGAGGAGGTACATTCTGGAGGAACATGGTGGAGCGACATTCTGGAGTGACATGGAGGAGCGATATGGAAAATCGACATGGAGGACTGACATCCTACAGTTAAATTCTGGTTTGAAATTCTGGAGAGACATGTAGGATCTACATGGAGGATTGACATGGAGGATCGACATGGAGGAGCGACATAGAGGGTTGACACGGAGGAGTAACAAGTTTGATCGACATGGAAAAGTGACATGGAGGAGTGACATGGTAGAGATGGAGGAGTGACATGGAGGAGAGACATGGAAGATCGACATGGAGGATCGACATGGAAGAGTGACATTCTGTAGTTAAATCTGGATTGACATGGAGGAGCGACATTCTAGAGTGACATGGAAGAGCGACATGGTGGAGGGATATGGATGAGCAAGGAAGAGCGACATGGAGGATCAACATGTGTCGACATGGAAGACATGGAGGAGAAACATGGAGTATCGATGTGGAGGAGTAACAAGGAGGAGCGAAATAGAGGATCAACATGAAGGAGTGACATGGAGGAGGGACATGGAGGAGTGGCATTCTGGAGTGACATTCTCGAGGGACATTCTGGCGTGACATGGAGGAGCGACATGGTGGAGGGACATGGATGAGTAACATTCTGGAGTTACATGGAGGAGCGACATTCTGGAGTGACATGGAGGAGCGACATGATGGAGTGATATGGATGAGCAAGGAGTAGCGACATGGAGGATCAACATGTGTCGACATGGAAGACATGGAGGAGTGACATGGAGGATCGACATGGAGGAGTGACATGGAAGAGCGACATGGAAGAGCGACATGGAGGAGCTACATGGAGGTGCGACATCACAGAGCGACATGGATGTCTGACAACGAGGAGGTAAATTCTGGAGGGACAGGGTGGAGCGACATTCTGGATTGACATGTAAGATCGGCATGGAGGAGTAACATGTAGGATGTAAATGGAGGAATGACATGGAGGATTGACATGGAAGAGCGATATGGAGGATCGACAAGGAGGACTGACATGGAGGAGTGACATGGAGGAGTGATATGGAAGACAGGGAGGAGTGACATGGATGGTCGACATGGAGGAGTGACATGGAGGAGGAATATGGAGGAATGACATTCTGGAGTGACTTGCAGGAGGGACATTCTGGAGTGACATAGAGGTATCGACATTGAGTAGTGACATGGAGGAGTGACAAGAAGGAGCGACACAGAGGATTGACATGGAGGAGCAACATGGAAGTGTGACATGGAGGAGTGACATGGAGGATCGACATGGAGTGACATGGAGAAGTGACATGGAGAAGTGACATATAGGATTGACATGGAGGAGTTACATGGAGGAGTGACGTGGAAGACAGGGAGGAATGACATGGAGGAGCGCAATAGAGAATCGACATGGAGTACATTGAGGAGTGAAATGGAGGAGCGAAATGGAGGATTGACATGGAGGAGTGACATGGAGGATCGACATGGAAGAGTGACATGGAGGAGCGACATGGAGGAGTGACATTGAGGATCGACATTCTAGAGTGACATGGAGGAGGTACATGGGGGAGTTACTTGGAAGACATCGAGGAGTGACATTGAGGAGCTACATGGAGGTGCAACATCATGGAGAGACATGGAGGTTTGACAACGAGGAGGTACATTCTGGAGGGACAGGGTGGAACGACATTCTGGAGTGACATGTAAGATCGGCATGGAGGAGTAACATGTAGGATCTAAATGGAGGAATGACATGGAGGATTGACATGGAAGAGCGATATGGAGGATCGACAAGGAGGACTGACATGGAGGAGTGACATGGAGGAGTGATATGGAAGACAGGAGGAGTGAAATGGAGGGTCGACATGGAGGAGTGACATGGAGGAGGAATATGGAGGAATGACATTCTGGAGTGACTTGCAGGAGGGACATTCTGGAGTGACATAGCGGTATCGACATTGATTGACAAGAAGGAGCGACACAGAGGAGTGACATGGAGGAGCAACATGGAAGTGTGACATGGAGGAGTGACATGGAGGATCGACATGGAGTGACATGGAGAAGCGACATGGAGAAGTGACATATAGGATTGACATGGAGGAGTTACATGGAGGAGTGACGTGGAAGACAGGGAGGAATGACATATAGCAATAGAGGATTGACATGGAGCACATTGAGGAGTGAAATGGAGGAGCAACATCACGGAGCGACATGGAAGACTGACAACGAGGAGATACAGTCTGGAGGAACATGGTGGAGCGACATTCTGGTATGACATGGAGGAGCGACATTGAAGATCAACAAGGAGGAGCGAAATTGAGGAGCAACATGGAGGATCTACATGGAGGAGCGACATCACGGAGCGACATGGAAGACTGACAACGAGGAGGTACATTCTGGAAGAACATGGTGGGGCGACACTCTGTAGTGACATGGAGGAGCGACATTTTGGAGTGACATGGAGGAGCGATATGGAAGATCGACATGGAGGAGTAACATGTAGGATCTAAATGGAGGAGTTACATATAGGATCGACATGGAGGCAATCCTACAAGGAGGAGTGACAATGAGGAGCAACATGGAGGTTTGACATGGAGGGGCGACATAGAGGATTGACATGGAGGAGTATCAAGGTTGATCGACATGGAGAAATGACATGGAAGACTGACAACGAGGAGGTACATTCTGGAGGGACAGGGTGGAGCGACATTCTGGAGTGACATGAAGGAGCCACATTCTGGAGTGACATTCTGGAGTGACATTGATGAGAGATATGGAGCATTGACATAAAGGAGTAACATGAAGAATCTACATGGAGGAGCTACATAGGCATGACATGGTAGAACGACATTGAGGATCGAAATAGAGGTTTGACATGTAGCAATGACATGGAGGACTGACAAGGAGGAGTAACAAGGAGGAGCAACATCGAGCAGTGACGTGGAAGAAAGGGAGGAGAGACAAGGAGGAGCGACATGGAGGAGCGAAATAGAGGATCGACATGGAGGAGTGACTTGGAGGAGCGACATTCTGGAGTGACATGGACGAATGAAATGGAGGAGCGACATGGAAGATCGACATGAAGGAGTGACATGGAGGTCTGACAACGAGGAGGTACATTCTGGAGGGACAGGGTGGAGCGACATTCTGGAGTGACATTCTGGAGTTAAATCTGGTTGACATGGAGGAGCGACATTCTGGAGTGACATGGAGGAGCGACATGATGGAGTGATATGGATGAGCAAGGAGTAGCGACATGGAGGATCAACATGTGTCGACATAGAAGACATGGAGGAGTGACATGGAGGATCGACATTGAACAGTGACATGGAGGAGTCACAAAGAGGAGCGACATGGAGGAGTGATAAGGAGGAGTGACATTTTGGAGGGACATTCTGGAGTGACATTTTTGAGAGATATGGAGGATTGACAGAGAGGAGTAACATGAAGGATCTACATGGAGGAGCAACATATGGGAGTGACATGGAAAACATGGAGCAGTGAAATGGAGGAGCAACATGGAGGATCGACATGGAGGATCGACATGGAGGATCGACTTGAAGCAGTGACATGGAGGAGCGACGTTCTGGAGTGACATGTAAGATCGACATGGAGGAGTAACATGGAGGATCTAAATGGAGGAGTTAAATGTAGGATCGACAAGGAGGAGTGACATTGAGGAGCAACATGGAAGACTGACATGGAGGAGTGACATCCTACAGTTAAATTCTGGTTTGAAATTCTGGAATGACATTTAGGATCTACATGGAGGATTGACATGGAGGATCGACATGGAAGAGTGACATTCTGGAGTTAAATCTGGATTTACATGGAGGAGCGACATTCTAGATTGACATGGAGGAGCGACATGGTGGAGGGATATGGATGAGCAAGGTAGAGCAACATGGAGGATCAACATGTGTCGACATGGAAGACATGGAGGAGTGACATGGAGGATCGATGTGGAGGAGTAACAAGGAGGAGCGAAATAGAGGATCAACTTGAAGGAGTGACATGGAGGAGGGACATGGAGGAGTGGCATTCTGGAGTGACATTCTTGAGGGAAATTCTGGAGTGACATGGAGGAGCGACATGGAGGAGGGACATGGAGGAGCGAAATAGAGGATCAACATGAAGGAGTGACATGGAGGAGGGACATGGAGGAGTGGCATTCTGGAGTGACATTCTTGAGGGACATTCTGGAGTGACATGGAGGAGCGACATGGAGGAGGGACATGGAGGAGTAACATTCTGGAGTTAATATCTGGAGTGACATGGAGGAGCGACATTCTGCAGTGACATGGAGGAGTGACATTGAGGATCGACATTCTAGAGTGACATGGAGGAGGTACATGGGGGAGTTACTTGGAAGACATCGAGGAGTGACATTGAGGAGCTACATGGAGGTGCAACATCATGGAGAGACATGGAGGTTTGACAACGAGGAGGTACATTCTGGAGGGACAGGGTGGAACGACATTCTGGAGTGACATGTAAGATCGGCATGGAGGAGTAACATGTAGGATCTAAATGGAGGAATGACATGGAGGATTGACATGGAAGAGCGATATGGAGGATCGACAAGGAGGACTGACATGGAGGAGTGACATGGAGGAGTGATATGGAAGACAGGAGGAGTGAAATGGAGGGTCGACATGGAGGAGTGACATGGAGGAGGAATATGGAGGAATGACATTCTGGAGTGACTTGCAGGAGGGACATTCTGGAGTGACATAGCGGTATCGACATTGATTGACAAGAAGGAGCGACACAGAGGAGTGACATGGAGGAGCAACATGGAAGTGTGACATGGAGGAGTGACATGGAGGATCGACATGGAGTGACATGGAGAAGCGACATGGAGAAGTGACATATAGGATTGACATGGAGGAGTTACATGGAGGAGTGACGTGGAAGACAGGGAGGAATGACATGGAGGAGCGCAATAGAGGATTGACATGGAGCACATTGAGGAGTGAAATGGAGGAGCAACATCACGGAGCGACATGGAAGACTGACAACGAGGAGATACAGTCTGGAGGAACATGGTGGAGCGACATTCTGGAGTGACATGGAGGAGAGACATTGAAGATCAACAAGGAGGAGCGACATTGAGGAGCAACATGGAGGATCTACATGGAGGAGCGACATCACGGAGTGACATGGAAGACTGACAACGAGGAGGTACATTCTGGAGGAACATGGTGGAGCGACACTCTGTAGTGACATGGAGGAGCGACATTCTGGAGTGACATGGAGGAGCGATATGGAAGATCGACATGGAGGAGTAACATGTAGGATCTAAATGGAGGAGTTACATGTAGGATCGACATGGAGGGTTGACAAGGAGGAGTGACAATGAGGAGCAACATTGGAGGTTTGACATGGAGGGGCGACATAGAGGATTGACATGGAGGAGTATCAAGGTTGATCGACATGGGGAAGTGACATGGAGGAGGGACATGGTAGAGATGGAGGATTGACATGGAGGAGAGACATGGAAGATCGACTGGAGGATCGACATGGAAGAGTGACATTCTGGAGTTAAATCTGGATTTACATGGAGGAGCGACATTCTAGAGAGGACTGACATGGTGGAGGGATATGGATGAGCAAGGAAGAGCGACATGGAGGATCAACATGTGTCGACATGGAAGACATGGAGGAGTGACATGGAGGATCGACATGGAGGAGCGACATCAAGCAGTGACATTCTGGAGTTCAATCTGGAGTGACATGGAGGAGCGACATGGAGGAGTGACATGCTGGAGCAACATGGAGGATAAAAATGTAGGATCGAAGTGGAGGAGTAACAATGTGGAGCGACATAGAGGATCGGAATGGATTTGCGACATGGATAAGTGACATTCTGGAGCTAATTCTGGAGTGATATTCTGGAGTGACATGGAGTAGCGACATGGTGTAGTGATATGTAGGATTAAGAAGGAGCCACATGGAGGATCGACATGTGTCGACATAGAAGACATGGAGGAGTAACATGTAGGATTGTCATGGAGGATCGACATGGAGCAGCGACATGGAGGAGTGACATGGAGAAGCGACATGGAGGATCGACATGGAGCAGCGACATGGAGGAGTGACATGGAGAAGCGACATGGAGGATCGACATGGCGGAGTTACATGCAGGACTGACATGGAAGAAAGGGAGGAGTGACATGGAGTGGCGACATGGAGGTGTGAAATAGAGGATCGACATGGAGGAGGAGTGACTTTCTAGAGGGACATTCTGGAGTGACATGGAGGTATCGACATGGAGGAGTGACAAGGAGGAGTGATATAGAGGATCAACATAGAGGATTGACATGGAGGAGGGACATGGAGGAGTGACGTTCTGGAGGTAAATTCTGGAGAGACATGGAGGAGCAATATTCTGGAGTGACATGGAGGAGCAACATTCTGGAGTGACATGGAGGAGCGACATTGAAGATCGACATGGAGGAGCGACATTGAGGATCGACAATGAGGAGCGACATTGAGGAGCTACATGGAGGAGCTACACGGAGGAGCGACATGGAGGTCTCACAACGAGGAGCGACATTCTGGATGAATCTGTTTTTCAGTTGCAGGTGCTTAGCAGGAAATTGACCATAATTCATTGACCATTAGCAAATCATCATTAATCTTGGTAGATATCTTCAGTACATGTTTGGGAAGAGGCGTACCAAAGCATTTTCCGCTTGACACATAAGGGGCGCCACAAATATCAGAAACTTGTATCGCAAGATCCGGTGGACAGAATTTTATCAAATTTGGTGCACATACTCTGGGGGCAAGTATTAACCAAGATCTATAGTGTCATATTGATCGGTGCATGTGGGCGTGGCCTATTTAGCATTTTATGCAAAATTATGCCTTTGCTCAATTTGCTGTGAGCTGGAATGAGCTAGAGACATGAGACTTGGTACCATAACTGTACATGATGCCATAATGCTTCACATAAAATATGAAAACAATTGGCCACATGGTGGCGCTATAACAATTTTCAAAGCCAGCCCCCTCACACCATAAGTCCTATTAATTTGAAATTTGACAGACATGTGCTGCTGAATGTGATCTAAAAAAAAGTCTCTTGGACCACGAAAGTCCACCAACTAAATTTTCCGCCATGTTGAATTTTTTGAAAAACACATTTTTTACTGGCATATTTTCTGCGAATCATTATTGGACCAGGCTCATCAAAGGTTGCATAAAGCTTGTCGATATGTTATTGTATTGTGAATATATTGACCAATTCATTTTTAAGGGGCGGGCTCAGCACGTCAATAGACCTAACTTCACAATTCTCCAAACTTGCAGCATATGTTCACAAGAGTAGTTGAAACATCCGCTGAAAGTTTCATTCAAATCGACCCATAGAGGGGCGCTTTGAGCGATATGCCGCTCGCGGCTTTAATTCATTTTAAATTGATATAACTATGTGGATGTGGAAATATGTTTTATATATTTCATGTTTATTCTTTTACAATGTAATTGTAACCTGTGTTGAAATGTACCACTATACGATCACAATGTACAACTCTAGTTTTCATCACTAAGCCAAAGAATGCATTTCTCCTCCAGAAACACTGAAAAGTGGATTCATATGAAAAATGTGAAATTTCTTCACAGAAAAACATTTCTTGCATTGGAAACGCACAAAAAAAAGGATAAATATGAAAGGGAACACAGTTTTCCAAAATATAATATGATAGTTTTGGACTCCAGGCATCACACTGTCAGTCTGAGCTGAATTCCATGTAAAACGCTAGTTTTCATCACTAAACTCGCTTAATATGTCTTTCTCATGCAAAACCACTCAGAAACGCATTTCTCCTCAAAAAACACTGAAACGTGCATTTATATGAAGAATATGTGATTTATTTACAGAAATGCATCTGTTATACAGGAAACATACAAAAAAGAAACAGAATATGAAAAGAAACATTGTTTTCTCTAACTTTACATTAGAATTCGCTTCCAAGTATCAAATCTTCATTCTGAGCTCAATTCTATGCAAAACTCTTGTTTTCATCACTAAACTCGCTTAATATGTCTTTCTCATGCAAAACCACTCAGAAACGCATTTCTCCTCAACAAACACTGAAAAGTGCGTTTTTATGAATAATATGTGATTTATTTACAGATATACATCTGTTATACTGGAAACATACAAAAAAGAGACAGAATATGAAAAGAAACATTGTTTTCTCAAACTTTACATTAGAATTCGCTTCCAAGTATCAAATTTTCATTCTGAGCTCAATTCTATGCAAAACTCTTGTTTTCATCACTAAACTCGCTTAATATGTCTTTCTCATGCAAAACAACTCAGAAACGCATTTCTCCTCAAGAAACACTAAAAAGTGCGTTTATATGAAGAATATGTGATTTATTTACAGAAACACATCTGTTATACTGGAAACATACAAAAAAGAGACAGAATATGAAAAGAAACATTGTTTTCTCAAACTTTACATTAGAATTCGCTTCCAAGTATCAAATCTTCATTCTGAGCTCAATTCTATGCAAAACTCTTGTTTTCATCACTAAACTCGCTTAATATGTCTTTCTCATGCAAAACCACTCAGAAACGCATTTCTCCTCAAGAAACACTGAAAAGTGCGTTTATATGAAGAATATGTGATTTATTTACAGAAACACATCTGTTATACTGGAAACAGACAAAAAAGAGACAGAATATGAAAAGAAACATTGTTTTCTCAAACTTTACATTAGAATTCGCTTCCAAGTATCAAATCTTCATTCTGAGCTCAATTCTATGCCAAAACTCGCTTAATAAGTCTTTCTCATGCAAAACCACTCAGGAACGCATTTCTCCTCAAGAAACATTGAAACGTGCATTTCGGAGGAGCGACACTGAGGATCGATATGAATAAGTTACATGGAGGAGCGACACATTGGAGTGACATGGAAGATATGGAAGAGTGACATGGAGGAGCAACATGGAGTATCGACATGGAGGATCAACATGGAGGAGTGACATTGAGGAGCTACATGGAGGTGCGACATCGCGGAGCGACATGGAGGTCTGACAACGAGAAGGTACATTCTGGAGGGACAGAGTGGATCGACATTCTGGAGTGACATGGAGGAGCGACATTCTGGAGTGACATGTAACATCGACATGGAGGAGTAACATGTGGATCTAAATGGAGGAGTGACATGGAGGGTTGACATGGAAGAGCCATATGGAGGATCGACAAGGAGGAGCAACATTGAGGAGCAACATGGAGGACTGACATGGAGGAGCAACATGGCAGAGAGACTAGGGGGAGCTACATGGAGTAGCGACGTCACGTGGCGACATGGAGGACTGACATGGAGGGTCGACATGGAGGAGCGACATGGAAGAGCGACATGGATGTCTGACAACGAGGAGGTACATTCTGGAGGGACAGGGTGGAGCGACATTCTGGAGTGACATGTAAGATCGGCATGGATGAGTAACATGTAGGATCTAAATGGAGGAATGACATGGAGGATTGACATGGAAGAGCGATATGGAGGATCGACAAGGAGGACTTACATGGAGGAGTGACATGGAGGAGTGATATGGAAGACAGGGAAGAGTGACATGGAGGGTCGACATGGAGGAGTGACATGGAGGAGGAATATGGAGGAATGACATTCTGGAGTGACTTGCAGGAGGGATATTCTGGAGTGACATAGAGGTATCGACATTGAGTAGTGACATGGAGGAGTGACAAGAAGGAGCGACACAGAGGAGTGACATGGAGGAGCAACATGGAAGTGTGACATTGAGGAGTGACATGGAGGATCGACATGGAGTGACATGGATAAGCGACATGGTGGAGTGACATGGAGAAGTGACATATAGGATTGACATGGAGGAGTTACATGGAGGAGTGACGTGGAAGACAGGGAGGATCGACATGGAGGAGCGCAATAGAGGATCGACATGGAGCACATTGAGGAGTGAAATGGAGGAGCGTAATGGAGGATTGACATGGAGGAGTGACATGGAGGATCGACATGGAAGAGTGACATGGAGGAACGACATCGAAGAGCGACATGGAGGATCTACATGGAGGAGCAACATCACGGAGCGACATGGAAGACTGACAACGAGGAGATACAGTCTGGAGGAACATGGTGGAGCCACATTCTGGAGTGACATGGAGGAGCGACATTGAGGATCAACAAGGAGGAGCGACATTGAGGAGCAACATGGAGGACTGACATGGAGGATCAACATGGAGGAGTCGACATGGAGTATTGAGCGACATCCTACAGTTAAATTCTGGTTTGAAATTCTGGATTGATATGTAGGATCTACATGGAGGATTGACATGGAGGATCGACATGGAGGAGCGACATAGAGTATCGACATGGAAGAGTATCAAGGTTGATCGACATGGAGAAGTGAAATGGAGGAGTGACATGGTAGAGATGGAGGAGAGACATGGAAGATCGACATGGAGGATCGACATGTAGGACTGACATTCTGGAGTTAAATCTGGTTGACATGGAGGAGCGACATTCTGGAGTGACATGGAGGAGCGACATGATGGAGTGATATGGATGAGCAAGGAGTAGCGACATGGAGGATCAACATGTGTCGACATGGAAGACATGGAGGAGTGACATGGAGGATCGACATTGAGCAGTGACATGGAGGAGTGACAAAGAGGAGCGACATGGAGGAGTTATAAGGAGGAGTGACATTTTGGAGGGACATTCTGGAGTGACATGTAAGATCGACATGGAGGAGTAACATGTAGGATCGACAAGGAGGAGTGGAGGAGTGACATCCTACATTTAAATTCTGGTTTGAAATTCTGGAGTGACATGTAGGATCTACATGGAGGATTGACATGGAGGATCGACATGGAAGAGTGACATTCTGGATATAAATCTGGATTTACATGGAGGAGCGACATTCTAGAGTGACATGGAGGAGCGACATGGTGGAGGGATATGGATGAGCGACATGGAGGATCAACATGTGTCGACATGGAAGACATGGAGGAGTGACATGGAGGATCGATGTGGAGGAGTAACAAGGAGGAGCGAAATAGAGGATCAACATGAAGGAGTGACATGGAGGAGGGACATAGAGGAGTGACATTCTTGAGGGACATTCTGGAGTGACATGGAGGAGCGACATGGAGGCGGGACATAGAGGAGTAACATTCTGGAGTTACATGGAGGAGCGATATTCTGCAGTGACATGGAGGAGTGCCATTGAGGATCGACATGGAGGAGTCCACATGGAGTATTGACATGGAGGAACGACATTCTAGAGTGGCATGGAGGAGGTACATGGGGGAGTTACTTGGAAGACATCGAGGAGTGACATTGAGGTGCAACATCACGGAGAGACATGGAGGTTTGACAATGAGGAGGTACATTCTGGAAGGACAGGGTAGAGCGACATTCTGGAGTGACATGAAGGAGCGACATTCTGGAGTTACATGAAGGAGTGACATTGATGAGAGATATGGAGGATTGACATAAAGGAGTAACATGAAGGATCTACATGTAGGAGCTAAATAGAAGAGGTACATGGGGGAATGACATGGAAGACATGGAGGCGTGACATGGTAGAACGACATTGTGGATCGAAATGGAGGATTGACATGTAGCAGTGACATGGAGGAATGACAAGGAGGAGCGACATGGAGCAGTGACATGGAATTGTGACATGGAGGTGTGACATATAGGATCAACATGGAGGAGTGACATGGAGGAGCGACATGGCAGAATGACATGGAGGAGTGACATGTAGTATTGACATGGAGGAGTTACATAGAAGAGTGACGTGGAAGAAAGGGAGGAGAGACAAGGAGGAGCGACATGGAGGAGCGAAATAGTGGATCGACATGGAGGAGTGACTTGGAGGAGCGACATTCTGGAGTGACATGGAGGAGTGAAATGGAGGAGCGACATGGAAGATCGACATGAAGGAGTGACATGGAGGAGCGACATGGAAGAGCGACATGGAGGATCGACATGGAGGAGTGACATGGAAGAGTGACATGGAAGAGCGACATGGAGGAGCTACATGGAGGTGCGACATCACAGAGCGACATGGATGTCTGACAACGAGGAGGTACATTCTGGAGGGACAGGATGGAGCGACATTCTGGAGTGACATGTAAGATCGGCATGGAGGATCTAAATGGAGGAATGACATGGAGGATTGACATGGAAGAGCGATATGGAGGATCGACAAGGAGGACTGACATGGAGGAGTGACATGGAGGAGTGAGATGGAAGACAGGGAGGAGTGACATGGAGGGTCGACATGGAGGAGTGACATGGAGGAGGAATATGGAGGAATGACATTCTGGAGTGACTTGCAGGAGGGACATAGAGGTATCGACATTGAGTAGTGACATGGAGGAGTGACAAGAAGGAGCGACACAGAGGAGTGACATGGAGGAGCAACATGGAAGTGTGACATGGAGGAGTGACATGGAGGATCGACATGGAGTGACATGAATAAGCGACATGGTGGAGTGACATGGAGAAGTGACATATAGGATTGACATGGAGGAGTTACATGGAGGAGTGACGTGGAAGACAGGGAGGAATGACATGGAGGAGCGCAATAGAGGATCGACATGAAGCACATTGAGGAGTGAAATGGAGGAGCGAAATGGAGGATTGACATGGAGGAGTGACATGGAGGATCGACATGGAGGAGGAATATGGAGGAATGACATTCTGGAGTGACTTGCAGGAGGGACATTCTGGAGTGTTATGGAGGTATCGACATGGAGGAGTGGAATGGAAGAGCGACATGGAGGATTGACAGGATGGAGTAACATTGAGGATCGACAGGAAGAGTGACATGGAGGAGCAACATGGTGGAGGGATATGGATGAGCAAGGAAGAGCGACATGGAGGATCAACATGTGTCGACATGGAAGACATGGAGGAGAAACATGGAGGATCGATGTGGAGGAGTAACAAGGAGGAGCGAAATAGAAGATCAACATGAAGGAGTGACATGGAGGAGGGACATGGAGGAGTGGCATTCTGGAGTGACATGGAGGATCAACATGGAGGAGTCCACATGGAGTATTGACATGAAGGAACGACATTCTAGAGTGGCATGGAGGAGGTACATGGGGGAGTTACTTGGAAGACATCGAGGAGTCACATTGAGGAGCTACATGGAAGTGCGACATCACTGAGTGACATGGAGGTCTGACAACGAGGAGGTACATTCTGGAGGGACAGGGTGGAGCGACATTCTGGAGTGACATGAAGGAGTGACATTGATGAGAGATATGGAAGATTGACATAAAGGAGTAACATGAAGGATCTACATGTAGGAGCTAAATAGAGGAGGTACATGGGGGAATGACATGGTAGAACGACATTGAGGATCGAAATGGAGGATTGACATGTAACAGTGACATGGAGGAATAACAAGGAGGAGCGACATGGAGGAGTAACAAGGAGGATCAACATCGAGCAGTGACATGGAATTGTGACATGGAGGTGTGACATATAGGATCAACATGGAGGAGTGACATGGAGGAGTGACATGTAGTATTGATATGGAGGAGTTACATAGAGGAGTGACGTGGAAGAAAGGGAGGAGAGACAAGGAGGAGTGACATGGAGGAGCGAAATAGAGGATCGACATGGAGGAGTGACTTGGAGGAGCGACATTCTAGAGTGACATGGAGGAATGAAATGGAGGAGCGACATGGAAGATCGACATGAAGGAGCGACATGGAGGAGCGACAAGGAAGAGCGACATGGAGGATCGACATGGAGGAGTGACATGGAAGAGCGACATGGAAGAGCGACATGGAGGAGCTACATGGAGGTGCGACATCACGGAGCGACATGGAGGTCTGACAACGAGGAGGTACATTCTGGAGGGACAAGGTGGAGCGACATTCTGGAGTGACATGTAAGATCGACATGGAGGAGTAACATGTAGGATCTAAATGGAGGAGTGACATGGAGGATTGACATGGAAGAGCGATATGGAGGATCGACAAGGAGGAGCAACATTGAGGAGCAACATGGAGGACTGACATGGAGGAGCAACATGGCAGCGCAACTAGGGGGATCTACATGGAGTAGCGACATCACGTGGCGACATGGAGGACTGACATGGAGGGTCGACATGGAGGAGGAATATGGAGGAATGACATTCTGGAGTGACTTGCAGGAGGGACATTCTGGAGTGACATGGAGGTATCGACATTGAGTAGTGACATGGAGGAGTGACAAGAAGGAGCGACACAGAGGAGTGACATGGAGGAGCAACATGGAGGATTGACATAGAGGTGTAACATGAAGGATCTGCATGGAGGAGCGACATGGTGGAGTGGAATGGAGGAGCGGCATGGAGGACTGACAGGATGGAGTAACATTGAGGATCGACATGGAAGAGTGACATGGAGGAGCGTCATGGAAGAGCGACATGGAGGATCTACATGGAGGAGCGACATCACGGAGCGACATGGAAGACTGACAACGAGGAGGTACATTCTGGAGGTGTCCCTCCAGAATGTACCTCCTCGTTGGAGGATCGACATGTAGGATCGACATGAAGCAGTGACATGGAGGAGCGACGTTCTGGAGTGACATGTAAGATCGACATGGAGGAGTAACATGTAGGATCTAAATGGAGGAGTTACATGTAGGATCGACAAGGAGGAGTGACATTGAGTAGCAACATGGAAGACTGACTTGGAGGAGTGACATCCTACAGTTAAATTCTGGTTTGAAATTCTGGAGTGACATGTAGGATCTACATGGAGTATTGACATGGAGGATCGACATGGAAGAGTGACATTCTGGAGTTAAATCTGGATCTACATGGAGGAGTGAAATGGAGGAGCGACATGGAAGATCGACATGAAGGAGTGACATGGAGGAGCGACATTGAAGAGCGACATGGAGGATCGACATGGAGGAGTGACATGGAAGAGCAACATGGAAGAGCGACATGGAGGAGCTACATGGAGGTGCGACATCACAGAGCGACATGGATGTCTGACAACGAGGAGGTACATTCTGGAGGGACAGGATGGAGCGACATTCTGGAGTGACATGTAAGATTGGCATGGAGGAGTAACATGTAGGATCTAAATGGAGGAATGACATGGAGGATTGACATGGAAGAGCGATATGGAGGATCGACAAGGAGGACTGACATGGAGGAGTGACATGGAGGAGTGAGATGGAAGACAGGGAGGAGTGACATGGAGGGTCGACATGGAGGAGTGACATGGAGGAGGAATATGGAGGAATGACATTCTGGAGTGACTTGCAGGAGGGAAATAGAGGTATCGACATTGAGTAGTGACATGGAGGAGTGACAAGAAGGAGCGACACAGAGGAGTGATATGGAGGAGCAACATGGAAGTGTGACATGGAGGAGTGACATGGAGGATCGACATGGAGTGACATGAATAAGCGACATGGTGGAGTGACATGGAGAAGTGACATATAGGATTGACATGGAGGAGTTACATGGAGGAGTGACGTGGAAGACAGGGAGGAATGACATGGAGGAGCGCAATAGAGGATCGACATGGAGCACATTGAGGAGTGAAATGGAGGAGCGAAATGGAGGATTGACATGGAGGAGAGACATGGAGGATCGACATGGAGGAGGAATATGGAGGAATGACATTCTGGAGTGACTTGCAGGAGGGACATTCTGGAGTGACATGGAGGTATCGACATTGAGTAGTGACATGGAGGAGTGACAAGAAGGAGCGACATGGTGGAGTGGAATGGAAGAGCGACATGGAGGATTGACAGGGTGGAGTAACATTGAGGATCGACATGGAAGAGTGACATGGAGGAGTGACATGGAAGAGCGACATGGAGGATCTACATGGAGGCGCGACATCACGCAGCGACATGGAAGACTGACAACGAGGAGGTACATTCTGGAGGGACAGGGTGGAGCGACATTCTGGAGTGACATTCTGGAGTTAAATCTGGTTGACATGGAGGAGCGACATGTAGGATCTAAATGTAGGAGTTACATGTAGGATCGACTTGGAGGATCGACAAGGAGGAGTGACATTGAGGAGAAACTTGGAAGACTGACATGGAGGAGTGACATAGAGGGTTGACATGGAGGAGTATCAAGGTTGATCGACATGGAGAAGTGACATGGAGGAGTGACATGGTAGAGATGGAGGAGTGACATGGAGGAGCAACATGGTGGAGGGATATAGATGAGCAAGGAAGAGCGACATGGAGGATCAACATGTGTCGACATGGAAGACATGGAGGAGAAACATGGAGGATCGATGTGGAGGAGTAACAAGGAGGAGCGAAATAGAAGATCAACATGAAGGAGTGACATGGAGGAGGGACATGGAGGAGTGGCATTCTGGAGTGACATGGAGGATCAACATGGAGGAGTCCACATGGAGTATTGACATGAAGGAACGACATTCTAGAGTGGCATGGAGGAGGTACATGGGGGAGTTACTTGGAAGACATCGAGGAGTCACATTGAGGAGCTACATGGAAGTGCGACATCACGGAGTGACATGCAGGTCTGACAACGAGGAGGTACATTCTGGAGGGACAGGGTGGAGCGACATTCTGGAGTGACATGAAGGAGTGACATTGATGAGAGATATGGAAGACTGACATAAAGGAGTAACATGAAGGATCTACATGTAGGAGCTAAATAGAGGAGGTACATGGGGGAATGACATGGTAGAACGACATTGAGGATCGAAATGGAGGATTGACATGTAGCAGTGACATGGAGGAATGACAAGGAGGAGCGACATGGAGGAGCGACATGGAAGAGCGACATGGAGGATCTACATGGAGGAGCAACATCACGGAGCGACATGGAAGACTGACAACGAGGAGATACAGTCTGGAGGAACATGGTGGAGCCACATTCTGGAGTGACATGGAGGAGCGACATTGAGGAGTTATATGGAAGACAGGGAGGAGTGACATGGATGGTCGACATGGAGGAGTGACATGGAGGAGGAATATGGAGGAATGACATTCTGGAGTAACTTGCAGGAGGGACATTCTGGAGTGACATAGCGGTATCGACATTGAGTGACAAGAAGGAGCGACACAGAGGAGTGACATGGAGGAGCAACATGGAAGTGTGACATGGAGGAGTGACATGGAGGATCGACATGGAGTGACATGGAGAAGCGACATGGAGAAGTGACATATAGGATTGACATGGAGGACTTACATGGAGGAGTGACGTGGAAGACAGGGAGGAATGACATGGAGGAGCGCAATAGAGGATCGACATGGAGCACATTGAGGAGTGAAATGGAGGAGCGAAATGGAGGATTGACATGGAAGAGCGACATGGAGGATCTACATGGAGGAGCAACATCACGGAGCGACATGGAAGACTGACAACGAGGAGATACAGTCTGGAGGAACATGGTGGAGCGACATTCTGGAATGACATGGAGGAGCGACATTGAAGATCAACAAGGAGGAGCGACATTGAGGAGCAACATGGAGGATCTACATGGAGGAGCGACATCACGGAGTGACATGGAAGACTGACAACGAGGAGGTACATTCTGGAGGAACATGGTGGAGCGACACTCTGTAGTGACATGGAGGAGCGACATTCTGGAGTGACATGGAGGAGCGATATGGAAGATCGACATGGAGGAGTAACATGTAGGATCTAAATGGAGGAGTTACATGTAGGATCGACATGGAGGATTGACAAAGAGGAGTGACAATGAGGAGCAAAATGGAGGTTTGACATGGAGGGGCGACATAGAGGATTGACATGGAGGAGTATCAAGGTTGATCGACATGGAGAAGTGACATGAAGGAGTGACATGGTAGAGATGGAGGATTAACATGGAGGAGAGACATGGAAGATCGACATGGAGGAGCGACATGGTGGAGGGATATGGATGAGCAAGGAAGAGCGACATGGAGGCTCAACATGTGTCGACATGGAAGACATGGAGGAGTGACATGGAGGATCGACATGGAGGAGCGACATCAAGCAGTGACATTCTGGAGTTCAATCTGGAGTGACATGGAGGAGCGACATGGAGGAGTGACAAGGTGGAGCGAAATGGATTTGCGACATCAAGCAGTTACATGGATAAGTGACATTCTGGAGCTAAATCTGGATCGATATTATGGAGTGACATGGAAGAGCGACATTCTGGGGTGACATGGAGTAGCAACATGGTGGAGTGATATGTAGGATTCAGAAGGAGCCACATGGAGGATCGACATGTGTCGACATGGAAGACATGGAGGAGTAACATGTAGGATTGACATGGAGGATCGACATGGAGCAGCGACATGGAGGAGTGACATGGAGAAGCGACATGGAGGATCGACATGGCGGAGTTACATGCAGGACTGACATGGAAGAAAGGGAGGAGTGACATGGAGTGGCGACATGGAGGTGTGAAATAGAGGATCGACATGGAGACATGGTGACTTTCTAGAGGGACATTCTGGAGTGACATGGAGGTATCGACATGGAGGAGTGACAAGGAGGAGTGATATAGAGGATCAACATAGAGGATTGACATGGAGGAGGGACATGGAGGAGTGACGTTCTGGAGGTAAATTCTGGAGAGACATGGAGGAGCAATATTCTGGAGTGACATGGAGGAGCAACATTCTGGAGTGACATGGAGGAGCGACATTGAAGATCGACATGGAGGAGCGACATTGAGGATCGACAATGAGGAGCGACATTGAGGATCGACAATGAGGAGCGACATTGAGGAGCTACATGGAGGAGCTACACGGAGGAGCGACATGGAGGTCTCACAACGAGGAGCGACATTCTGGATGAATCTGTTGACCAACAAAATTTTCAGTTGCAGGTGCTTAGCAGGAAATTGACCATAATTCATTGACCATTAGCAAATCATCATTAATCTTGGTAGATATCATCAGTACATGTTTGGGAAGAGGCGTACCAAAGCATTTTCCGCTTGACACATAAGGGGCGCCACAAATATCAGAAACTTGTATCGCAAGATCCGGTGGACAGAATTTTATCAAATTTGGTGCACATACTCTGGGGGCAAGTATTAACCAAGATCTATAGTGTCATATTGATCGGTGCATGTGGGCGTGGCCTATTTAGCATTTTATGCAAAATTATGCCTTTGCTCAATTTGCTGTGAGCTGGAATGAGCTAGAGACATGAGACTTGGTACCATAACTGTACATGATACCATAATGCTTCACATAAAATATGAAAACAATTGGCCACATGGTGGCGCTATAACAATTTTCAAAGCCAGCCCCCTCACACCATAAGTCCTATTAATTTGAAATTTGACAGACATGTGCTGCTGAATGTGATCTAAAAAAAAGTCTCTTGGACCACGAAAGTCCACCAACTAAATTTTCCGCCATGTTGAATTTTTTGAAAAACACATTTTTGACATCTCCTTCAAACCGTAGGTCTGATTGCTGGCATATTTTCTGCGAATCATTATTGGACCAGGCTCATCAAAGGTTGCATAAAGCTTGTTGATATGTTATTGTGTTGTGAAGATATTGACCAATTCATTTTTAAGGGGCGGGCTCAGCACGTCAATAGACCTAACGTCACAAGCCTTTGGCCCATCAACTCCAAACTTGCAGCATATGTTCACAAGAGTAGTTGAAACATCCGCTGAAAGTTTCATTCAAATCGACCCATAGAGGGGCGCTTTGAGCGATATGCCGCTTGCGGCTTTAATTCATTTTAAATTGATATAACTATGTGGATGTGGAAATATGTTTTATATATTTCATGTTTATTCTTTTACAATGTAATTGTAACCTGTGTTGAAGTGTACCACTATACGATCACAATGTACAACTCTAGTTTTCATCACTAGAATGCATTTCTCCTCCAGAAACACTGAAAAGTGGATTCATATGAAAAATGTGAAATTTCTTCACAGAAAAACATTTCTTGCATTGGAAACACACAAAAAAAGTATAAATATGAAAGGGAACACAGTTTTCCAAAATATAATATGATAGTTTTGGACTCCAGGCATCACACTGTCAGTCTGAGCTGAATTCCATGTAAAACGCTAGTTTTCATCACTAAACTCGCTTAACATATTAAGCGAGTTTAGTTAGTTCTTTCTCATGCAAAACAACTCAGAAACGCATTTCTCCTCAAGAAACACTGAAACGTGCATTTATATGAAGAATATGTGATTTATTTACAGAAATGCATCTGTTATACTGGAAACATACAAAAAAGAGACAGAATATGAAAAGAAACATTGTTTTCTCAAACTTTACATTAGAATTCGCTTCCAAGTATCAAATCTTCATTCTGAGCTCAATTCTATGCAAAACTCGCTTAATATGTCTTTCTCACCCAAAACCACTTAGGAACGCATTTCTCCTTCAGAAACACTGAAACGTGCATTTATATGAAGAATATGTGATTTATTTACAGAAACACTTCTGTTATACTGGAAACATACAAAAAAGAGACAGAATATGAAAAGAAACATTGTTTTCTCAAACTTTACATTAGAATTCGTTTCCACGTATCAAATCTTCATTCTGAGCTCAATTCTATGCAAAACTCTTGTTTTCATCACTAAACTCGATTAATATGTCTTTCTCATGCAAAACCACTCAAGAACGCATTTCTCCTCAAGAAACACTGAAACGTGCATTTATATGAAGAATATGTGATTTATTTACAGAAATACATCTGTTATACTGGAAACATACAAAAAAGAGACAGAATATGAAAAGAAACATTGTTTTCTCAACTTTACATTAGAATTCGCTTCCAAGTATCAAATCTTCATTCTGAGCTCAATTCTATGCAAAACTCGCTTAATATGTCTTTCTCACCCAAAACCACTTAGGAACGCATTTCTCCTTCAGAAACACTGAAACGTGCATTTATATGAAGAATATGTGATTTATTTACAGAAACACATCTGTTATACTGGAAACATACAAAAAGAGACAGAATATGAAAAGAAACATTGTTTTCTCAAACTTTACATTAGAATTCGTTTCCAAGTATCAAATCTTCATTCTGAGCTCAATTCTATGCAAAACTCTTGTTTTCATCACTAAACTCGCTTAATATGTCTTTCTCACCCAAAACCACTCAGGAACGCATTTCTCCTTTAGAAACACTGAAACGTGCATTTATATGAAGAATATGTGATTTATTTACAGAAACACATCTGTTATACTGGAAACATACAAAAAAGAGACAGACTAAGAAAAGAAACATTGTTTTCTCAAATTTTACATTAGAATTCACTTCCAAGTATCAAATCTTCATTCTGAGCTCAATTCTATGCAAAACTCTTCTTTTCATCACTAAACTCGCTTAATATGTCTTTCTCATGCAAAACCACTCAGAAACGCATTTCTCCTCAAGAAACAATGAAAAGTGCGTTTATATGAAGAATATGTGATTTATTTACAGAAACACATCTGTTATACTGGAAACATACAAAAAAGAGACAGAATATGAAAAGAAACATTGTTTTCTCAAATTTTACATTAGAATTCGCTTCCAAGTATCAAATCTTCATTCTGAGCTCAATTCTATGCAAAACTCTTGTTTTCATCACTAAACTCGCTTAATATGTCTTTCTCATGCAAAACCACTCAGGAACGCATTTCTCCTCAAGAAACAATGAAAAGTGCATTTAGGAGGAGCGACACTAAGGATCGATATGAATAAGTTACATGGAGGAGCGACACATTGGAGTGACATGGAAGATATGGAAGAGTGACATGGAGTATCGACATGGAGGATCAACATGGAGGAGTGACATTGAGGAGCTACATGGAGGTGCGACATCACGGAGCGACATGGAGGTCTGACAACGAGGAGGTACATTCTGGAGGGACAGGGTGGAACGACATTCTGGAGTGACATGTAAGATCGGCATGGAGGAGTAACATGTAGGATCTAAATGGAGGAATGACATGGAGGATTGACATGGAAGAGCGATATGGAGGATCGACAAGGAGGACTGACATGGAGGAGTGACATGGAGGAGTGATATGGAAGACAGGAGGAGTGAAATGGAGGGTCGACATGGAGGAGTGACATGGAGGAGGAATATGGAGGAATGACATTCTGGAGTGACTTGCAGGAGGGACATTCTGGAGTGACATAGCGGTATCGACATTGATTGACAAGAAGGAGCGACACAGAGGAGTGACATGGAGGAGCAACATGGAAGTGTGACATGGAGGAGTGACATGGAGGATCGACATGGAGTGACATGGAGAAGCGACATGGAGAAGTGACATATAGGATTGACATGGAGGAGTTACATGGAGGAGTGACGTGGAAGACAGGGAGGAATGACATGGAGGAGCGCAATAGAGGATTGACATGGAGCACATTGAGGAGTGAAATGGAGGAGCAACATCACGGAGCGACATGGAAGACTGACAACGAGGAGATACAGTCTGGCGGAACATGGTGGAGCGACATTCTGGAGTGACTTGGAGGAGCGATATGGAAGATCGACATGGAGGAGTGACATCCTACAGTTAAATTCTGGTTTGAAATTCTGGAGAGACATGTAGGATCTACATGGAGGATTGACATGGAGGATCGACATGGAGGAGCGACATAGAGGGTTGACACGGAGGAGTAACAAGTTTGATCAACATGGAAAAGTGACATGGAGGAGTGACATGGTAGAGATGGAGAAGTGACATGGAGGAGAGACAAGGAAGATCGACATGGAGGATCGACATGGAAGAATGACATTCTGTAGTTAAATCTGGATTGACATGGAGGAGCGACATTCTAGAGTGACATGGAGGAGCGACATGGTGGAGGGATATGGATGAGCAAGGAAGAGCGACATGGAGGATCAACATGTGTCGACATGGAAGACATGGAGGAGAAACATGGAGTATCGATGTGGAGGAGTAACAAGGAGGAGCGAAATAGAGGATCAACATGAAGGAGTGACATGGAGGAGGGACATGGAGGAGTGGCATTCTGGAGTGACATTCTCGAGGGACATTCTGGCGTGACATGGAGGAGCGACATGGTGGAGGGACATGGATGAGTAACATTCTGGAGTTACATGGAGGAGCGACATTCTGGAGTGACATGGAGGAGCGACATGATGGAGTGATATGGATGAGCAAGGAGTAGCGACATGGAGGATCAACATGTGTCGACATGGAAGACATGGAGGAGTGACATGGAGGATCGACATAGAGGAGTGACATGGAAGAGCGACATGGAAGAGCGACATGGAGGAGCTACATGGAGGTGCGACATCACAGAGCGACATGGATGTCTGACAACGAGGAGGTAAATTCTGGAGGGACAGGGTGGAGCGACATTCTGGAGTGACATGTAAGATCGGCATGGAGGAGTAACATGTAGGATGTAAATGGAGGAATGACATGGAGGATTGACATGGAAGAGCGATATGGAGGATCGACAAGGAGGACTGACATGGAGGAGTGACATGGAGGAGTGATATGGAAGACAGGGAGGAGTGACATGGATGGTCGACATGGAGGAGTGACATGGAGGAGGAATATGGAGGAATGACATTCTGGAGTGACTTGCAGGAGGGACATTCTGGAGTGACATAGAGGTATCGACATTGAGTAGTGACATGGAGGAGTGACAAGAAGGAGCGACACAGAGGATTGACATGGAGGAGCAACATGGAAGTGTGACATGGAGGAGTGACATGGAGGATCGACATGGAGTGACATGGAGAAGTGACATGGAGAAGTGACATATAGGATTGACATGGAGGAGTTACATGGAGGAGTGACGTGGAAGACAGGGAGGAATGACATGGAGGAGCGCAATAGAGAATCGACATGGAGTACATTGAGGAGTGAAATGGAGGAGCGAAATGGAGGATTGACATGGAGGAGTGACATGGAGGATCGACATGGAAGAGTGACATGGAGGAGCGACATGGAGGAGTGACATTGAGGATCGACATTCTAGAGTGACATGGAGGAGGTACATGGGGGAGTTACTTGGAAGACATCGAGGAGTGACATTGAGGAGCTACATGGAGGTGCAACATCATGGAGAGACATGGAGGTTTGACAACGAGGAGGTACATTCTGGAGGGACAGGGTGGAACGACATTCTGGAGTGACATGTAAGATCGGCATGGAGGAGTAACATGTAGGATCTAAATGGAGGAATGACATGGAGGATTGACATGGAAGAGCGATATGGAGGATTGACAAGGAGGACTGACATGGAGGAGTGACATGGAGGAGTGATATGGAAGACAGGAGGAGTGAAATGGAGGGTCGACATGGAGGAGTGACATGGAGGAGGAATATGGAGGAATGACATTCTGGAGTGACTTGCAGGAGGGACATTCTGGAGTGACATAGCGGTATCGACATTGATTGACAAGAAGGAGCGACACAGAGGAGTGACATGGAGGAGCAACATGGAAGTGTGACATGGAGGAGTGACATGGAGGATCGACATGGAGTGACATGGAGAAGCGACATGGAGAAGTGACATATAGGATTGACATGGAGGAGTTACATGGAGGAGTGACGTGGAAGACAGGGAGGAATGACTTGGAGGAGCGCAGTAGAGGATTGACATGGAGCACATTGAGGAGTGAAATGGAGGAGCAACATCACGGAGCGACATGGAAGACTGACAACGAGGAGATACAGTCTGGAGGAACATGGTGGAGCGACATTCTGGTATGACATGGAGGAGCGACATTGAAGATCAACAAGGAGGAGCGAAATTGAGGAGCAACATGGAGGATCTACATGGAGGAGCGACATCACGGAGCGACATGGAAGACTGACAACGAGGAGGTACATTCTGGAAGAACATGGTGGGGCGACACTCTGTAGTGACATGGAGGAGCGACATTCTGGAGTGACATGGAGGAGCGATATGGAAGATCGACATGGAGGAGTAACATGTAGGATCTAAATGGAGGAGTTACATATAGGATCGACATGGAGGCAATCCTACAAGGAGGAGTGACAATGAGGAGCAACATGGAGGTTTGACATGGAGGGGCGACATAGAGGATTGACATGGAGGAGTATCAAGGTTGATCGACATGGAGAAATGACATGGAAGACTGACAACGAGGAGGTACATTCTGGAGGGACAGGGTGGAGCGACATTCTGGAGTGACATGAAGGAGCCACATTCTGGAGTGACATTCTGGAGTGACATTGATGAGAGATATGGAGCATTGACATAAAGGAGTAACATGAAGAATCTACATGGAGGAGCTACATAGGCATGACATGGTAGAACGACATTGAGGATCGAAATAGAGGATTGACATGTAGCAATGACATGGAGGACTGACAAGGAGGAGTAACAAGGAGGAGCAACATCGAGCAGTGACGTGGAAGAAAGGGAGGAGAGACAAGGAGGAGCGACATGGAGGAGCGAAATAGAGGATCGACATGGAGGAGTGACTTGGAGGAGCGACATTCTGGAGTGACATGGACGAATGAAATGGAGGAGCGACATGGAAGATCGACATGAAGGAGTGACATGGAGGTCTGACAACGAGGAGGTACATTCTGGAGGGACAGGGTGGAGCGACATTCTGGAGTGACATTCTGGAGTTAAATCTGGTTGACATGGAGGAGCGACATTCTGGAGTGACATGGAGGAGCGACATGATGGAGTGATATGGATGAGCAAGGAGTAGCGACATGGAGGATCAACATGTGTCGACATAGAAGACATGGAGGAGTGACATGGAGGATCGACATTGAACAGTGACATGGAGGAGTCACAAAGAGGAGCGACATGGCAGAATGACATGGAGGAGTGACATGTAGTATTGACATGGAGGAGTTACATAGAAGAGTGACATGGAAGAAAGGGAGGAGAGACAAGGAGGAGCGACATGGAGGAGCGAAATAGTGGATCGACATGGAGGAGTGACTTGGAGGAGCGACATTCTGGAGTGACATGGAGGAGCGACATGGAAGAGCGACATGGAGGATCGACATGGAGGAGTGACATGGAAGAGTGACATGGAAGAGCGACATGGAGGAGCTACATGGAGGTGCGACATCACAGAGCGACATGGATGTCTGACAACGAGGAGGTACATTCTGGAGGGACAGGATGGAGCGACATTCTGGAGTGACATGTAAGATCGGCATGGAGGATCTAAATGGAGGAATGACATGGAGGATTGACATGGAAGAGCGATATGGAGGATCGACAAGGAGGACTGACATGGAGGAGTGACATGGAGGAGTGAGATGGAAGACAGGGAGGAGTGACATGGAGGGTCGACATGGAGGAGTGACATGGAGGAGGAATATGGAGGAATGACATTCTGGAGTGACTTGCAGGAGGGACATAGAGGTATCGACATTGAGTAGTGACATGGAGGAGTGACAAGAAGGAGCGACACAGAGGAGTGACATGGAGGAGCAACATGGAAGTGTGACATGGAGGAGTGACATGGAGGATCGACATGGAGTGACATGAATAAGCGACATGGTGGAGTGACATGGAGAAGTGACATATAGGATTGACATGGAGGAGTTACATGGAGGAGTGACGTGGAAGACAGGGAGGAATGACATGGAGGAGCGCAATAGAGGATCGACATGGAGCACATTGAGGAGTGAAATGGAGGAGCGAAATGGAGGATTGACATGGAGGAGTGACATGGAGGATCGACATGGAGGAGGAATATGGAGGAATGACATTCTGGAGTGACTTGCAGGAGGGACATTCTGGAGTGTTATGGAGGTATCGACATGGAGGAGTGGAATGGAAGAGCGACATGGAGGATTGACAGGAGTAACATTGTAACATTGAGGATCGACAGGAAGAGTGACATGGAGGAGCAACATGGTGGAGGGATATGGATGAGCAAGGAAGAGCGACATGGAGGATCAACATGTGTCGACATGGAAGACATGGAGGAGAAACATGGAGGATCGATGTGGAGGAGTAACAAGGAGGAGCGAAATAGAAGATCAACATGAAGGAGTGACATGGAGGAGGGACATGGAGGAGTCCACATGGAGTATTGACATGAAGGAACGACATTCTAGAGTGGCATGGAGGAGGTACATGGGGGAGTTACTTGGAAGACATCGAGGAGTCACATTGAGGAGCTACATGGAAGTGCGACATCACTGAGTGACATGGAGGTCTGACAACGAGGAGGTACATTCTGGAGGGACAGGGTGGAGCGACATTCTGGAGTGACATGAAGGAGTGACATTGATGAGAGATATGGAAGATTGACATAAAGGAGTAACATGAAGGATCTACATGTAGGAGCTAAATAGAGGAGGTACATGGGGGAATGACATGGTAGAACGACATTGAGGATCGAAATGGAGGATTGACATGTAACAGTGACATGGAGGAATGACAAGGAGGAGCGACATGGAGGAGTAACAAGGAGGATCAACATCGAGCAGTGACATGGAATTGTGACATGGAGGTGTGACATATAGGATCAACATGGAGGAGTGACATGGAGGAGTGACATGTAGTATTGATATGGAGGAGTTACATAGAGGAGTGACGTGGAAGAAAGGGAGGAGAGACAAGGAGGAGTGACATGGAGGAGCGAAATAGAGGATTGACATGGAGGAGTGACTTGGAGGAGCGACATTCTAGAGTGACATGGAGGAATGAAATGGAGGAGCGACATGGAAGATCGACATGAAGGAGCGACATGGAGGAGCGACAAGGAAGAGCGACATGGAGGATCGACATGGAGGAGTGACATGGAAGAGCGACATGGAAGAGCGACATGGAGGAGCTACATGGAGGTGCGACATCACGGAGCGACATGGAGGTCTGACAACGAGGAGGTACATTCTGGAGGGACAAGGTGGAGCGACATTCTGGAGTGACATGTAAGATCGACATGGAGGAGTAACATGTAGGATCTAAATGGAGGAGTGACATGGAGGATTGACATGGAAGAGCGATATGGAGGATCGACAAGGAGGAGCAACATTGAGGAGCAACATGGAGGACTGACATGGAGGAGCAACATGGCAGCGCAACTAGGGGGATCTACATGGAGTAGCGACATCACGTGGCGACATGGAGGACTGACATGGAGGGTCGACATGGAGGAGGAATATGGAGGAATGACATTCTGGAGTGACTTGCAGGAGGGACATTCTGGAGTGACATGGAGGTATCGACATTGAGTAGTGACATGGAGGAGTGACAAGAAGGAGCGACACAGAGGAGTGACATGGAGGAGCAACATGGAGGATTGACATAGAGGTGTAACATGAAGGATCTGCATGGAGGAGCGACATGGTGGAGTGGAATGGAGGAGCGGCATGGAGGACTGACAGGATGGAGTAACATTGAGGATCGACATGGAAGAGTGACATGGAGGAGCGTCATGGAAGAGCGACATGGAGGATCTACATGGAGGAGCGACATCACAGAGCGACATGGAAGACTGACAACGAGGAGGTACATTCTGGAGGTGTCCCTCCAGAATGTACCTCCTCGTTGGAGGATCGACATGGAGGATCGACATGAAGCAGTGACATGGAGGAGCAACGTTCTGGAGTGACATGTAAGATCGACATGGAGGAGTAACATGTAGGATCTAAATGGAGGAGTTACATGTAGGATCGACAAGGAGGAGTGACATTGAGTAGCAACATGGAAGACTGACTTGGAGGAGTGACATCCTACAGTTAAATTCTGGTTTGAAATTCTGGAGTGACATGTAGGATCTACATGGAGTATTGACATGGAGGATCGACATGGAAGAGTGACATTCTGGAGTTAAATCTGGATCTACATGGAGGAGTGAAATGGAGGAGCGACATGGAAGATCGACATGAAGGAGTGACATGGAGGAGCGACATTGAAGAGCGACATGGAGGATCGACATGGAGGAGTGACATGGAAGAGCGACATGGAAGAGCGACATGGAGGAGCTACATGGAGGTGCGACATCACAGAGCGACATGGATGTCTGACAACGAGGAGGTACATTCTGTAGGGACAGGATGGAGCGACATTCTGGAGTGACATGTAAGATTGGCATGGAGGAGTAACATGTAGGATCTAAATGGAGGAATGACATGGAGGATTGACATGGAAGAGCGATATGGAGGATCGACAAGGAGGACTGACATGGAGGAGTGACATGGAGGAGTGAGATGGAAGACAGGGAGGAGTGACATGGAGGGTCGACATGGAGGAGTGACATGGAGGAGGAATATGGAGGAATGACATTCTGGAGTGACTTGCAGGAGGGAAATAGAGGTATCGACATTGAGTAGTGACATGGAGGAGTGACAAGAAGGAGCGACACAGAGGAGTGATATGGAGGAGCAACATGGAAGTGTGACATGGAGGAGTGACATGGAGGATCGACATGGAGTGACATGAATAAGCGACATGGTGGAGTGACATGGAGAAGTGACATATAGGATTGACATGGAGGAGTTACATGGAGGAGTGACGTGGAAGACAGGGAGGAATGACATGGAGGAGCGCAATAGAGGATCGACATGGAGCAAATTGAGGAGTGAAATGGAGGAGCGAAATGGAGGATTGACATGGAGGAGAGACATGGAGGATCGACATGGAGGAGGAATATGGAGGAATGACATTCTGGAGTGACTTGCAGGAGGGACATTCTGGAGTGACATGGAGGTATCGACATTGAGTAGTGACATGGAGGAGTGACAAGAAGGAGCGACATGGTGGAGTGGAATGGAAGAGCGACATGGAGGATTGACAGGGTGGAGTAACATTGAGGATCGACATGGAAGAGTGACATGGAGGAGTGACATGGAAGAGCGACATGGAGGATCTACATGGAGGCGCGACATCATGCAGCGACATGGAAGACTGACAACGAGGAGGTACATTCTGGAGGGACAGGGTGGAGCGACATTCTGGAGTGACATTCTGGAGTTAAATCTGGTTGACATGGAGGAGCGACATGTAGGATCTAAATGTAGGAGTTACATGTAGGATCGACTTGGAGGATCGACAAGGAGGAGTGACATTGAGGAGAAACTTGGAAGACTGACATGGAGGAGTGACATAGAGGGTTGACATGGAGGAGTATCAAGGTTGATCGACATGGAGAAGTGACATGGAGGAGTGACATGGTAGAGATGGAGGAGTGACATGGAGGAGCAACATGGTGGAGGGATATGGATGAGCAAGGAAGAGCGACATGGAGGATCAACATGTGTCGACATGGAAGACATGGAGGAGAAACATGGAGGATCGATGTGGAGGAGTAACAAGGAGGAGCGAAATAGAAGATCAACATGAAGGAGTGACATGGAGGAGGGACATGGAGGAGTGGCATTCTGGAGTGACATGGAGGATCAACATGGAGGAGTCCACATGGAGTATTGACATGAAGGAACGACATTCTAGAGTGGCATGGAGGAGGTACATGGGGGAGTTACTTGGAAGACATCGAGGAGTCACATTGAGGAGCTACATGGAAGTGCGACATCACGGAGTGACATGCAGGTCTGACAACGAGGAGGTACATTCTGGAGGGACAGGGTGGAGCGACATTCTGGAGTGACATGAAGGAGTGACATTGATGAGAGATATGGAAGACTGACATAAAGGAGTAACATGAAGGATCTACATGTAGGAGCTAAATAGAGGAGGTACATGGGGGAATGACATGGTAGAACGACATTGAGGATCGAAATGGAGGATTGACATGTAGCAGTGACATGGAGGAATGACAAGGAGGAGCGACATGGAGGAGCGACATGGAAGAGCGACATGGAGGATCTACATGGAGGAGCAACATCACGGAGCGACATGGAAGACTGACAACGAGGAGATACAGTCTGGAGGAACATGGTGGAGCCACATTCTGGAGTGACATGGAGGAGCGACATTGAGGAGTTATATGGAAGACAGGGAGGAGTGACATGGATGGTCGACATGGAGGAGTGACATGGAGGAGGAATATGGAGGAATGACATTCTGGAGTAACTTGCAGGAGGGACATTCTGGAGTGACATAGCGGTATCGACATTGAGTGACAAGAAGGAGCGACACAGAGGAGTGACATGGAGGAGCAACATGGAAGTGTGACATGGAGGAGTGACATGGAGGATCGACATGGAGTGACATGGAGAAGCGACATGGAGAAGTGACATATAGGATTGACATGGAGGACTTACATGGAGGAGTGACGTGGAAGACAGGGAGGAATGACATGGAGGAGCGCAATAGAGGATCGACATGGAGCACATTGAGGAGTGAAATGGAGGAGCGAAATGGAGGATTGACATGGAAGAGCGACATGGAGGATCTACATGGAGGAGCAACATCACGGAGCGACATGGAAGACTGACAACGAGGAGATACAGTCTGGAGGAACATGGTGGAGCGACATTCTGGAATGACATGGAGGAGCGACATTGAAGATCAACAAGGAGGAGCGACATTGAGGAGCAACATGGAGGATCTACATGGAGGAGCGACATCACGGAGTGACATGGAAGACTGACAACGAGGAGATACAGTCTGGAGGAACATGGTGGAGCCACATTCTGGAGTGACATGGAGGAGCGACATTGAGGAGTTATATGGAAGACAGGGAGGAGTGACATGGATGGTCGACATGGAGGAGTGACATGGAGGAGGAATATGGAGGAATGACATTCTGGAGTAACTTGCAGGAGGGACATTCTGGAGTGACATAGCGGTATCGACATTGAGTGACAAGAAGGAGCGACACAGAGGAGTGACATGGAGGAGCAACATGGAAGTGTGACATGGAGGAGTGACATGGAGGATCGACATGGAGTGACATGGAGAAGCGACATGGAGAAGTGACATATAGGATTGACATGGAGGACTTACATGGAGGAGTGACGTGGAAGACAGGGAGGAATGACATGGAGGAGCGCAATAGAGGATCGACATGGAGCACATTGAGGAGTGAAATGGAGGAGCGAAATGGAGGATTGACATGGAAGAGCGACATGGAGGATCTACATGGAGGAGCAACATCACGGAGCGACATGGAAGACTGACAACGAGGAGATACAGTCTGGAGGAACATGGTGGAGCGACATTCTGGAATGACATGGAGGAGCGACATTGAAGATCAACAAGGAGGAGCGACATTGAGGAGCAACATGGAGGATCTACATGGAGGAGCGACATCACGGAGTGACATGGAAGACTGACAACGAGGAGGTACATTCTGGAGGAACATGGTGGAGCGACACTCTGTAGTGACATGGAGGAGCGACATTCTGGAGTGACATGGAGGAGCGATATGGAAGATCGACATGGAGGAGTAACATGTAGGATCTAAATGGAGGAGTTACATGTAGGATCGACATGGAGGATTGACAAAGAGGAGTGACAATGAGGAGCAACATGGAGGTTTGACATGGAGGGGCGACATAGAGGACTGACATGGAGGAGTATCAAGGTTGATCGACATGGAGAAGTGACATGAAGGAGTGACATGGTAGAGATGGAGGATTAACATGGAGGAGAGACATGGAAGATCGACATGGAGGAGCGACATGGTGGAGGGATATGGATGAGCAAGGAAGAGCGACATGGAGGCTCAACATGTGTCGACATGGAAGACATGGAGGAGTGACATGGAGGATCGACATGGAGGAGCGACATCAAGCAGTGACATTCTGGAGTTCAATCTGGAGTGACATGGAGGAGCGACATGGAGGAGTGACATGCTGGAGCATAAAGATGAGGATGAGGATGAGGATAAAAATGTAGGATCGATGTGGAGGAGTAACAAGGTGGAGCGAAATGGATTTGCGACATCAAGCAGTTACATGGATAAGTGACATTCTGGAGCTAAATCTGGATCGATATTATGGAGTGACATGGAAGAGCGACATTCTGGGGTGACATGGAGTAGCAACATGGTGGAGTGATATGTAGGATTCAGAAGGAGCCACATGGAGGATCGACATGTGTCGACATGGAAGACATGGAGGAGTAACATGTAGGATCGACATGGAGGATCGACATGGAGCAGCGACATGGAGGAGTGACATGGAGAAGCGACATGGAGGATCGACATGGCGGAGTTACATGCAGGACTGACATGGAAGAAAGGGAGGAGTGACATGGAGTGGCGACATGGAGGTGTGAAATAGAGGATCGACATGGTGACTTTCTAGAGGGACATTCTGGAGTGACATGGAGGTATCGACATGGAGGAGTGACAAGGAGGAGTGATATAGAGGATCAACATAGAGGATTGACATGGAGGAGGGACATGGAGGAGTGACGTTCTGGAGGTAAATTCTGGAGAGACATGGAGGAGCAATATTCTGGAGTGACATGGAGGAGCAACATTCTGGAGTGACATGGAGGAGCGACATTGAAGATCGACATGGAGGAGCGACATTGAGGATCGACAATGAGGAGCGACATTGAGGATCGACAATGAGGAGCGACATTGAGGAGCTACATGGAGGAGCTACACGGAGGAGCGACATGGAGGTCTCACAACGAGGAGCGACATTCTGGATGAATCTGTTGACCAACAAAATTTTCAGTTGCAGGTGCTTAGCAGGAAATTGACCATAATTCATTGACCATTAGCAAATCATCATTAATCTTGGTAGATATCATCAGTACATGTTTGGGAAGAGGCGTACCAAAGCATTTTCCGCTTGACACATAAGGGGCGCCACAAATATCAGAAACTTGTATCGCAAGATCCGGTGGACAGAATTTTATCAAATTTGGTGCACATACTCTGGGGGCAAGTATTAACCAAGATCTATAGTGTCATATTGATCGGTGCATGTGGGCGTGGCCTATTTAGCATTTTATGCAAAATTATGCCTTTGCTCAATTTGCTGTGAGCTGGAATGAGCTAGAGACATGAGACTTGGTACCATAACTGTACATGATACCATAATGCTTCACATAAAATATGAAAACAATTGGCCACATGGTGGCGCTATAACAATTTTCAAAGCCAGCCCCCTCACACCATAAGTCCTATTAATTTGAAATTTGACAGACATGTGCTGCTGAATGTGATTTAAAAAAAAGTCTCTTGGACCACGAAAGTCCACCAACTAAATTTTCCGCCATGTTGAATTTTTTGAAAAACACATTTTTGACATCTCCTTCAAACCGTAGGTCTGATTGCTGGCATATTTTCTGCGAATCATTATTGGACCAGGCTCATCAAAGGTTGCATAAAGCTTGTTGATATGTTATTGTGTTGTGAAGATATTGACCAATTCATTTTTAAGGGGCGGGCTCAGCACGTCAATAGACCTAACGTCACAAGCCTTTGGCCCATCATCTCCAAACTTGCAGCATATGTTCACAAGAGTAGTTGAAACATCCGCTGAAAGTTTCATTCAAATCGACCCATAGAGGGGCGCTTTGAGCGATATGCCGCTTGTGGCTTTAATTCATTTTAAATTGATATAACTATGTGGATGTGGAAATATGTTTTATATATTTCATGTTTATTCTTTTACAATGTAATTGTAACCTGTGTTGAAGTGTACCACTATACGATCACAATGTACAACTCTAGTTTTCATCACTAGAATGCATTTCTCCTCCAGAAACACTGAAAAGTGGATTCATATGAAAAATGTGAAATTTCTTCACAGAAAAACATTTCTTGCATTGGAAACACACAAAAAAAGTATAAATATGAAAGGGAACACAGTTTTCCAAAATATAATATGATAGTTTTGGACTCCAGGCATCACACTGTCAGTCTGAGCTGAATTCCATGTAAAACGCTAGTTTTCATCACTAAACTCGCTTAACATATTAAGCGAGTTTAGTTAGTTCTTTCTCATGCAAAACAACTCAGAAACGCATTTCTCCTCAAGAAACACTGAAACGTGCATTTATATGAAGAATATGTGATTTATTTACAGAAATGCATCTGTTATACTGGAAACATACAAAAAAGAGACAGAATATGAAAAGAAACATTGTTTTCTCAAACTTTACATTAGAATTCGCTTCCAAGTATCAAATCTTCATTCTGAGCTCAATTCTATGCAAAACTCGCTTAATATGTCTTTCTCACCCAAAACCACTTAGGAACGCATTTCTCCTTCAGAAACACTGAAACGTGCATTTATATGAAGAATATGTGATTTATTTACAGAAACACATCTGTTATACTGGAAACATACAAAAAAGAGACAGAATATGAAAAGAAACATTGTTTTCTCAAACTTTACATTAGAATTCGTTTCCACGTATCAAATCTTCATTCTGAGCTCAATTCTATGCAAAACTCTTGTTTTCATCACTAAACTCGATTAATATGTCTTTCTCATGCAAAACCACTCAAGAACGCATTTCTCCTCAAGAAACACTGAAACGTGCATTTATATGAAGAATATGTGATTTATTTACAGAAATACATCTGTTATACTGGAAACATACAAAAAAGAGACAGAATATGAAAAGAAACATTGTTTTCTCAACTTTACATTAGAATTCGCTTCCAAGTATCAAATCTTCATTCTGAGCTCAATTCTATGCAAAACTCGCTTAATATGTCTTTCTCACCCAAAACCACTTAGGAACGCATTTCTCCTTCAGAAACACTGAAACGTGCATTTATATGAAGAATATGTGATTTATTTACAGAAACACATCTGTTATACTGGAAACATACAAAAAGAGACAGAATATGAAAAGAAACATTGTTTTCTCAAACTTTACATTAGAATTCGTTTCCAAGTATGAAATCTTCATTCTGAGCTCAATTCTATGCAAAACTCTTGTTTTCATCACTAAACTCGCTTAATATGTCTTTCTCACCCAAAACCACTCAGGAACGCATTTCTCCTTTAGAAACACTGAAACGTGCATTTATATGAAGAATATGTGATTTATTTACAGAAACACATCTGTTATACTGGAAACATACAAAAAAGAGACAGACTAAGAAAAGAAACATTGTTTTCTCAAATTTTACATTAGAATTCACTTCCAAGTATCAAATCTTCATTCTGAGCTCAATTCTATGCAAAACTCTTCTTTTCATCACTAAACTCGCTTAATATGTCTTTCTCATGCAAAACCACTCAGAAACGCATTTCTCCTCAAGAAACACTGAAAAGTGCGTTTATATGAAGAATATGTGATTTATTTACAGAAACACATCTGTTATACTGGAAACATACAAAAAAGAGACAGAATATGAAAAGAAACATTGTTTTCTCAAACTTTACATTAGAATTCGTTTCCAAGTATCAAATCTTCATTCTGAGCTCAATTCTATGCAAAACTCTTGTTTTCATCACTAAACTCGCTTAATATGTCTTTCTCACCCAAAACCACTCAGGAACCCATTTCTCCTTTAGAAACACTGAAACGTGCATTTATATGAAGAATATGTGATTTATTTACAGAAACACATCTGTTATACTGGAAACGTACAAAAAAGAGACAGACTAAGAAAAGAAACATTGTTTTCTCAAACTTTACATTAGAATTCGTTTCCACGTATCAAATCTTCATTCTGAGCTCAATTCTATGCAAAACTCTTGTTTTCATCACTAAACTCGATTAATATGTCTTTCTCATGCAAAACCACTCAAGAACGCATTTCTCCTCAAGAAACACTGAAACGTGCATTTATATGAAGAATATGTGATTTATTTACAGAAATACATCTGTTATACTGGAAACATACAAAAAAGAGACAGAATATGAAAAGAAACATTGTTTTCTCAACTTTACATTAGAATTCGCTTCCAAGTATCAAATCTTCATTCTGAGCTCAATTCTATGCAAAACTCGCTTAATATGTCTTTCTCACCCAAAACCACTTAGGAACGCATTTCTCCTTCAGAAACACTGAAACGTGCATTTATATGAAGAATATGTGATTTATTTACAGAAACACATCTGTTATACTGGAAACATACAAAAAGAGACAGAATATGAAAAGAAACATTGTTTTCTCAAACTTTACATTAGAATTCGTTTCCAAGTATGAAATCTTCATTCTGAGCTCAATTCTATGCAAAACTCTTGTTTTCATCACTAAACTCGCTTAATATGTCTTTCTCACCCAAAACCACTCAGGAACGCATTTCTCCTTTAGAAACACTGAAACGTGCATTTATATGAAGAATATGTGATTTATTTACAGAAACACATCTGTTATACTGGAAACATACAAAAAAGAGACAGACTAAGAAAAGAAACATTGTTTTCTCAAATTTTACATTAGAATTCACTTCCAAGTATCAAATCTTCATTCTGAGCTCAATTCTATGCAAAACTCTTCTTTTCATCACTAAACTCGCTTAATATGTCTTTCTCATGCAAAACCACTCAGAAACGCATTTCTCCTCAAGAAACACTGAAAAGTGCGTTTATATGAAGAATATGTGATTTATTTACAGAAACACATCTGTTATACTGGAAACATACAAAAAAGAGACAGAATATGAAAAGAAACATTGTTTTCTCAAACTTTACATTAGAATTCGTTTCCAAGTATCAAATCTTCATTCTGAGCTCAATTCTATGCAAAACTCTTGTTTTCATCACTAAACTCGCTTAATATGTCTTTCTCACCCAAAACCACTCAGGAACCCATTTCTCCTTTAGAAACACTGAAACGTGCATTTATATGAAGAATATGTGATTTATTTACAGAAACACATCTGTTATACTGGAAACGTACAAAAAAGAGACAGACTAAGAAAAGAAACATTGTTTTCTCAAATTTTACATTAGAATTCACTTCCAAGTATCAAATCTTCATTCTGAGCTCAATTCTATGCAAAACTCTTCTTTTCATCACTAAACTCGCTTAATATGTCTTTCTCATGCAAAACCACTCAGAAACGCATTTCTCCTCAAGAAACAATGAAAAGTGCGTTTATATGAAGAATATGTGATTTATTTACAGAAACACATCTGTTATACTGGAAACATACAAAAAAGAGACAGAATATGAAAAGAAACATTGTTTTCTCAAATTTTACATTAGAATTCGCTTCCAAGTATCAAATCTTCATTCTGAGCTCAATTCTATGCAAAACTCTTGTTTTCATCACTAAACTCGCTTAATATGTCTTTCTCATGCAAAACCACTCAGGAACGCATTTCTCCTCAAGAAACACTGAAACGTGCATTTAGGAGGAGCGACACTAAGGATCGATATGAATAAGTTACATGGAGGAGCGACACATTGGAGTGACATGGAAGATATGGAAGAGTGACATGGAGTATCGACATGGAGGATCAACATGGAGGAGTGACATTGACGAGCTACATGGAGGTGCGACATCACGGAGCGACATGGAGGTCTGACAACGAGGAGGTACATTCTGGAGGAACATGGTGGAGCGACATTCTGGAGTGACTTGGAGGAGAGATATGGAAGATCGACATGGAGGAGTGACATTGAGGAGTGACATTGAGGAGCAACATGAAAGACTGACATGGAGGAGTGACATCCTACAGTTAAATTCTGGTTTGAAATTCTGGAGAGACATGTAGGATCTACATGGAGGTTTGACATGGAGGATCTACATGGAGGAGCGACATGGAGGAGCGACATAGAGGGTTGACATGGAGGAGTAACAAGGTTGATCGACATGGAGAAGTGACATGGAGGAGTGACATGGTAGAGATGGAGGAGTGACATGGAGGAGAGACATGGAAGATCGACATGGAGGATCGACATGGAAGAGTGACATTCTGTAGTTAAATCTGGATTGACATGGAGGAGCGACATTCTAGAGTGACATGGAGGAGCGACATGGTGGAGGGATATGGATGAGCAAGGAAGAGCGACATGGAGGATCAACATGTGTCGACATGGAAGACATGGAGGAGAAACATGGAGGATCGATGTGGAGGAGTAACAAGGAGGAGCGAAATAGAGGATCAACATGAAGGAGTGGCATTCTGGAGTGACATTCTCGAGGGACATTCTGGCGTGACATGGAGGAGCGACATGATGGAGTGATATGGATGAGCAAGGAGTAGCGACATGGAGGATCAACATGTGTCGACATGGAAGACATGGAGGAGTGACATGGAGGATCGACATGGAGGAGTGACATGGAAGAGCGACATGGAAGAGCGACATGGAGGAGCTACATGGAGGTGCGACATCACAGAGCGACATGGATGTCTGACAACGAGGAGGTAAATTCTGGAGGGACAGGGTGGAGCGACATTCTGGAGTGACATGTAAGATCGGCATGGAGGAGTAACATGTAGGATCTAAATGGAGGAATGACATGGAGGAGTGACATGGAGGAGTGATATGGAAGACAGGGAGGAGTGACATGGATGGTCGACATGGAGGAGTGACATGGAGGAGGAATATGGAGGAATGACATTCTGGAGTGACTTGCAGGAGGGACATTCTGGAGTTACATAGAGGTATCGACATTGATTAGTGACATGGAGGAGTGACAAGAAGGAGCGACACAGAGGAGTGACATGGAGGAGCAACATGGAAGTGTGACATGGAGGAGTGACATGGAGGATCGACATGGAGTGACATGGAGAAATGACATGGAGAAGTGACATATAGGATTGACATGGAGGAGTTACATGGAGGAGTGACGTGGAAGACAGGGAGGAATGACATGGAGGAGCGCAATAGAGGATCGACATGGAGCACATTAAGGAGTGAAATGGAGGAGCGAAATGGAGGAGGGACATGGAGGATCGACATGGAAGAGTGACATGGAGGAGCGACATGGAAGAGCGACATGGAGGATCTACATGGAGGAGCAACATCACGGAGCGACATGGAAGACTGACAACGAGGAGATACAGTCTGGAGGAACATGGTGGAGCGACATTCTGGAGTGACATGGAGGAGCGACATTGAGGATCAACAAGGAGGAGCGACATTGAGGAGCAACATGGAAGACTGACAACGAGGAGGTACATTCTGGAGGAACATGGAGGAGCGACATTCTGGAGTGACATGGAGAAGCGATATGGAAGATCGACATAGAGGAGTAACATGCAGGATCTAAATAGTAGAGTTACATGTAGGATCGACATGGAGGATTGACAAGGAGGAGTGACAATGAGGAGCAACATGGAGGATTGACATGGAGGATCGACATGGAGGGGCAACATAGAGGATTGACATGGAGGAGTATCAAGGTGGAGCGACATAGAGGATCGAAATGGATTGTAAGTGACATTCTGGAGCTAAATCTGGAGTGATATTTGGAGTGACATGGAAGAGCAACATTCTGGAGTGACATGGAGTAGCGACATGGTGGAGTGATATGTAGGATTAAGAAGGAGCCACATGGAGGATCGACTTGTGTCGACATGGAAGACATGGAGGAGTAACATGTAGGATTGACATGGAGGATCGACATGGAGCAGCGACATGGAGGAGTGACATGGAGAAGCGACATGGAGGATCGACATGGCGGAGTTACATGCAGGACTGACATGGAAGAAAGGGAGGAGTGACATGGAGTGGCGACATGGAGGTGTGAAATAGAGGATCGACATGGAGGAGGTATATGGAGGAGTGACATTCTGGAGGGACATTCTGGAGTGACATGGAGGTATCGACATGGAGGAGTGACAAGGAAGAGTGATATAGAGGATCAACATAGAGGATTGACATGGAGGAGGGACATGGAGGAGTGACGTTCTGGAGTTAAATTCTGGAGAGACATTCTGGAGTGACATGGAGGTGCGGCAATTTGGGGTAACATGGAGGAGCTACATGGAGGAGTGATATGGAGGAGCAGGGACGAGAGACATAGAGGATCGACATGGAAAAGTCACATGGAGGAGCAACACGGAGGAGCAACACGGAGGAGTGACATGGAACACATGGTGGAGTGACATTGAGGATTGAAATGGAGGATCGACATGAAACATTGACATGGAGGAGTGACATGGAAGTGTGACATGGAGGAGTGACATGGAGGATCGACATGGAGGAGTGACATGGAGGAGCGACATGGCGGAGTGACATGGAGGAGTAACATGGAGGCTTGACGTGGAAGACAGGGATTAGTGACATTGAGGAGCGAAATAGAGGATCAACATGAAGGAGTGACATGGAGGAGGGACATGGAGGAGTGGCATTCTGGAGTGACATTCTTGAGGGACATTCTGGAGTGACATGGAGGAGTAACATTCTGGAGTTAATTTCTGGAGTGACATGGAGGAGGGACATTGAAGATCGACATGGAGGAGCGACATTGAGGAGCTACATGGAGGAGCTACATGGAGGAGCGACATGGAGGTCTCACAACGAGGAGCGACATTCTGGATGAATCTGTTGACCAACAAAATTTTCAATTGCAGGTGCTTAGCATGAAATTGACCATAATTCATTGACCATTAGCAAATCATCATAAATCTTGGTAGATATCTTCAGTACATGTTTGGGAAGAGGCGTACAAAAGCATTTTCCGCTTGACACATAAGGGGCGCCACAAATATCAGAAACTTGTATCGCAATATCTGGTGGACAGAATTTTATCAAATTTGGTGCACATACTCTAGGGGCAAGTATT